>VTPC01000544.1:0-23880 GCA_011009095.1 Ignelater luminosus
AAAAACGGTAGCAAACAGATAACCAGAACTATAAATAGATTTGCATAGTTTCCTGACCTTTTTACTAAGAACGTGAAGATTTTTCAAACAGAGACGCACATAAATGTTTAGCAATTGTAGAAATTGGAATCCGTGATTTGGATTTGGTTAACAGAAAGCCAGGAACGAAATCGAAACCAGTAATGTAACCTGCAAAGAAGACTAGGCCATAGCAAGACAGTTGCTTTGCAGGGTTTATTACAGTTGAAGAGCTTTCGGCGCCGCTTTGAAACAGGTTCACGTTACTGCAACAGCTTTGAACCTACCTAATGCTATTCTGCATTTGTAATTCCTAGGACAAACTTGGCTGTTAGCTCAATATTAAAGACGGCGGAATGCAAACGGTAATCTTGCTTATCCCTGGATATAACAAAATTGAAAATTTTGTCCCCGATCCAAGATTGTTGTGATTTAGACAAATTCAGTTGTGCCAATTGAGATGTCATGACTTTCAGAATCATCTCTATTACTTTAACACGCGTGATCTCAAACCAAATTAAAACAATAAACTTTACAAAGTGTAACTTTGTGACAATCACAAATTGTCTAATTTAATGACTATCATAAAAGTTAATTGAAACGCAGCCACATCAATTTGCTGAAAACAGTTTGCACGTTTAACTTTGGCTTAGCTCAACTGCCTACAACAATTGTATTTGTAAAAAGTCGTCAAAGGTTTGCTGATAAAACATTCATACAATGAATTAGCCCAGCATCACTTACACCCCTTTGATATTATCCTCTTGACCCATACAAAGAGAGCATAGGGCCTAAGGAAATTTTAACGTTCGATTTACCTCTAATGCTTGTACAGGAGGTCAAGACAAGAAACGTAGTTGAACATCGCTGTATCTAGCTAGCCAGTAACTCTACGGCAACTGTTTCAGGTGATAGACAGAGCTGAGAAATTAATTCTACACAGCGGTTGTTCCAGCATGACTCAACGATCTGGTGAATTATAGACAAAACTGCTAAAACTAGAACACTTCAGGAAGATTATAATAAAAGAGTGATATCAGGTAGGTCCAAATTGTAACAACTCTGCTGTAACCAACGCGAAAACGGCGTCTACTCATCTAAGAACGCGCTTTAGTATACTTGCATTGTTTGTTCAATTACATTTCCCTTCACTGTTAGATTTCGAAAAGGCCCCAATTGACGACCTTAAGTTTTGTCAGAATTGTATATATCAATTTAGACTTAAAACTGTGATTGGTTTCTTAAACATCCCTTTATCCACTATTGAATACAATAAAGAAATCTTACAGCAAATCGCATATAATCAACAACGGTCATGCTCGTGACCCTTACTTGTTAATTATTTACTTCAATTTCGACTTAAAAAACAAAAAGTCCAATCCCAGATATAAACAACTCGTCTCTATCCCTTTTATGTCTAACTATACTTCAAGCGAGATCTTGAAGATTCTCAATAATTATACAACAATAATATCCACATCTCTCGTTAAACCCAAAAGGCCCTTGGCATAAACTAGAAAAAGTGTTATTTATAAGCTGCTTTGTGGAAACTGTCTCGCCACTTACGTGAATAGAATTTACAGGTCTTCAAAAGCCCGCATCAAAGAGCATACAACCAGACCTAAACATTCAGCCTTCGGCCACCATTTGCAATTTAATCAACACAATTTCAGTTCCTGCTTTCATCCTGTCACACGTAAGAATAATACTCGGTTAGGTTTCTTGGAAAACATTAAGACGAATAAAGAGTTGACTAACAGTCAATTTTATAACTTAATAAGTCGTACAGCCTCCTACTGCGCATAATTAGTAATAAATAACCTTTATAGTATTTTCTCCAAAAAATTTTCTTTCTGCTTTTAACGATTCAATAACGTTTGAATTTCAAAAACTTTTCTATAACTGTACGTGTAAAGTTCCAAAGTAATCATTACAAATTAATTCTGAAAAATAACAAAATAGAGATGGCATGGTAATGATTTAGTTTTGATAAACAACGATTGTTTACAACAAATGCTTTGAAAGTTCAAATTACTCGCAGAAACAAACATTTGTAGTGAAGATCTGACAAAAACAAAACACAAATCGCTTGCAAACAAAACAAAACAAAACATAACCAAATTAGAAGTAAACTCAGTACAGAAAGTAAATAAGAAAACATTAGAGTAGCAACATTAACGTCGTCTAAGTAAACAAAGTACGTCGTTTTAAGTCTGGACCAAACACAGTTTACACAAGCTGTGTTAGTTTTTAGGTTCCTTAAGAAGAAGATTAATAGACGGCATAGCCCGACGGTAACTCGTAGCAAGGAATACCAACATCCATGTTCGTATTTAGCTCTGTGAAAAAAGGTTGATGGAAAGCGAAGCCTAACCTGCCTTTGTTTTTGACATTCTTAAGAAGATTAATGGGGATCAAAACCTGACAGTAGAAGAGGTTAATGGAGTGCTGTGCCCAACACGTGTTAGGCAAAGACCAATTTTTATTAGGACCAAGGCCTCTTAAGAAGAGCACAAAGACCGTCGGAAGGCGTACACAAAATTTGTGAAGAACGTTAATAAAGGACAAAATCCGACCTATGTCGTTTGTAGATCTTCTAAGAAGATTAATGGAGGATAACTTCTGTTTGTTTTCAGGTTTCTTAAGAAGAATAATAAAAAGCAAAGCTCGATGGTAACCTGTGTAAAAGCGTAGCACAACCCATGTCTGGTTATGAAGTCTCCTAAGAAGGTTGATAAAGGGCATAGCCCAACATTTGGTCAACACTGGGAAAACATCAAATCACTGAGAGGGCATAGGCAGACTCATATTTGATTCTAGCTCTTTCAGAAAAGTTAGTGAAAGGAGAAGTCCGCCCATCTTATAGTGTAACTCAGCTCGTCTTCGTTATTAGGACTCTTAAGAATATTAATGTGGCTGTGACCATGAGAAGCCACGACACGACCTGTGTTGGTTAACGATGCTAGAGGGTTAACAGAAGGCATTTCACACCCGGATATAGCCAGTTAGAGGGCATGGACGTGTTTGTTTCTAGCTCTAATGAACCACGTAGCCTAGCTTGTGTTAGCTTTTAAATATCTCAGGAAGATCAATAAAGCGCAAAGCGCGACGGTGACCTTCAAAAAGGTGTAGCATGACCAGTGTCCTTCATTACATTTCCTAAAAAGGCTGATGGAGAGCGTTTCCCGATATTCGACCACCCGGCGGGTAGCAACGTAGTGGAAATGCAGCAAACCAGTAAAAGGGCATAGTTCGACTCATGTTTCGTTATTAAAACTGTTCAGAAGATCAATGAAATACGAAGACTCATTGTAATCGTGGAGCACACTACGACGTATGTTTGTTTTTGGATCTCTTAAGGGGGTCAATGAAAGGTTCAGCCAGACATTCAGCGCCCCCGGAGGTAGCCACTTAGACAACGTAGCCCGACACGTGTTCCTTTTTGCTGTTTTAAGAAAATCAGTAGAGTAAAGCGCGATCTTGGACTACTAGAGGTGGTCTGCATGATGATACATCCCAAACCGTTTGCGTTCTTAAGTCTCTTAAAAAGGTTAATGGATAGTAAAGCTAGACATTGGGTCCATGTATTTGTTTCTGAATCTTTTAACAAGAAGAGTAAAGCCCAACCTTAGGCTGCTGTAAGTGGCCTCTATTGCATAGCCCATCCAGTGTTCGTCCTAAGTCTCTTAAAATGGTTAATGAACAGTCCAGCTGAACATTGGATCCGTGAAGATAGTCCGACTCTTAACAAGATTAATGAAGAATAAACCCCAACTTTGGGTTAGCGAAAATGGCCTGTGTAATGACATAACCCAACCAGTGTTTGTTCTTAGGTCTCTTAAGAAGATTAATGAAAGCCAAAGACTAACGATAACCCGTGGGCAAGCGTAGCACCGATAGTTCTCATTGTTCTACCTTTTAAAAATTTTAAGAAAGGACGCAGCTAGACAATGCACCTCCGAAGGTAGCGAGTAAAAAAGAGTAGGTCAACACATGTTTGTTTCTAGCTCTCTTAAAAAGGTTAATAAAAAATGAAGTTTGGCCCTTGAGCCACCAAGGGTGGCCAGAAGAATGAGGTAGCCCAACCCGTGTTTGTTTTTAGTTTTCCTAAGAAAGTTAACAGAAAGTATCGCAAAGACAGCCAGTCGAAGAACCTAGCCCGACACATGTTTGTTTCTAACGTTCTTAAGAAGATTAATGAAAAGCAAAGGCCAATCCTTGAAATAGCGTAGGCCAATCAGTGTTTGGTCTTAGATTTCTTAAAAAGATGAATGAAAGAAAAGACCGATGGTAACCTATGGAAAACCGTAGCACGACCTGCTTTATTATTAGACATCTTAAAAAGGTTAACGAAAGATAAAACTAGACGATGACCCTGAAGGTTGCCAGTGAGAGGACGTAACCCAACACACTTTGTTGCTAGCTCTCTTAAGAAAGTTAATGAGAGCCAAAGCCTGACCTTAGACTACTGGAGGTTGGGTCACTGGAGGTGGTCTTTGAGATAGCGTAGCCCAACTAGTGTTTGTTGTTAGGTCTCTTAAATAGACTAGTGGAAGGCGAAGACTAATAGTAGACCGTGGGAAAGCCTAGCACGATCCACTCTCATTGTTAGACCTTTCAAGGGACTTAACAGAAGGCATAGCTAGACAATAGCCCTCGAATGTAGCCAGTAAGAGGGAGTAGCCCAATGTGTGTATGTTACTAGCTTTTTTTAAGAAAGTTAATGAAAGCCAAAGCTTGACCTTCATTATTAGATCTTTTAAGAAGAGTAGCGGAGGCATAGCTAAACATTAGTCTCCAAAGGTAACCAGTGAGAGGACGTAATCCAACACACTTGTTGCTAGCTGTTTTAAAAAGGTTAATGAAAACCAAAGCCTGACCTTGGACTATTGGAGGTTGTGTCACCGAAGGTAGCCTTTGGGATGGCGTAGCCCAACAAGTGTTTATTGTTAGGTGTCTGAAATAGATTAATAGAAGGGAAACACTAATGGTAGACCATGGGAAAGCGTGGCACGACCCGCTTTCAATATTAGACCTTTTAAAGAAGTTAATAAAAGGCATAGCTAAATAATGGCCTTGCAACGTAGCCAGTCAGAGGGACTAGCCCAACATGTGTATGTTACTAGTTTCTTTAAGAAGGTTAATTAAAACCAAAGCTTGATCTTCATTATTAGATCTTTTAAAGAGGGTAGCGGAGGCATAACTAGACATTACTCTCCAAAGGTAACCAATGAGAGGACGTAACCCAACACATTTTGTTGCTAGCTGTCTTAAGAAGGTTGATGAAAGCTAAAGCCTGACCTTAAACTATTGGAAGTTGGGTCACCGGAGATGGCCTTTAGGATGGCGTAGCCCAATCAGTGTTTGTTGTTAGGTTTCTTGAAATGATTAATGAAAGGTGAAGATTAATGGTAGACCGTGGGAAAGCGTAGTACGATCCGGTTTCATTATTAGATTTTTTAAGAAGGATAACGAAAGGCATAACTGGACATTGGCTCTTGAAGATAACCTGTGAGAAGACGTTGCTTTGCACGTTTGTCTCTGGTTCTTTTAAGTGGGTCATTAAATGGCGTAGCCCAACCTTATACCCATCCGAGGTAGCCTGAAGGATGACCGTTGACCGTAGCCCAGCTCATTTTTATTATTAAATTTCTTAGAAAAGTTAACGAATGGCGTAGCTAGAGAATTGGCTTTCAAGAGTACCCAGTGAAACAACGAAGTCAGATACGTGTTTGTTTCTAGCTCTCTTATAAAGGCTAATAAAAGGCAAAGCCTGACCTTAGATCATCGGAAGTAACCCTTGGAATGGCATATTTCAACCAGTGGTTGCTTTTAGATTTCTTAAGAATTTTAATGGAAGAACAAGACTGATGGTAACCCTTGAGAAAGCGTAGCACAGTTCGTTTTCATTATCAGATCTTTTAAGAAAGTTTACAAAGAGCACACTAGAAATTGAAGCCCTAGTAGTAGCCCGCCAACTGTTTGTTTCTAGTTAGCTTCAGAAAGTTAATAGACGATGAAGACGAACTTTGGAATTACCGGAGGTAGGCTGGTTGGCTTCAGAAACTTAAAAGATGAAGAAAACCAACTTTGGGCCCCTCGGAGAGAGCCTGTGGAATAACGTAGTCCAGCCCGTTTTTATTATTAGATCTTTTAAGAAGATTAACAAAGAAAAGCACAGATAGGAATTGAAGTCTCGAGGTAATCCAACAAGTGTTTTCCTTTGATTCGCTTAAGAAAGTTAATAGACGACGGAGACCAACCTAGGGCTCTCCGGTGGTAACCTGTAGGATAGCGTAGCCTAGCCCGTGTTTATTACCAGATCTTTTAAAAAGGTTAACAAAAAGCGTAGTTAGACTAGAAGCTTCCGAAGGTAGCCAGTAAAACAGCAAGTTCAGGAACGTTTTTGTTTTTCGTTCTTTTAAGGTTAACGGGGGACTAACTCAGAAATTTAGTCACTGGAATTGCTCTGACTACCTCATCCTAGTCCAACTAGTTTTTTTTAAAAGGCTAACGGACGGTATAGCTAGATAATGGGCCCACGAGGATAACCAATCGACGGTGTAGCCCGCACACGCTTGTTTCTTGCTTTCTTAAGAAAATTAATAGAAATAATAAGGAATGGGAAAGCATAGCACGACCTGTTCTCATTATAAGATTTTTTAAGAAAATGAATGAAGGGCTAGACTTTGAAACTTCAGAGGTAGCTATTGAGAAAGCGAGAGCCAACACATGTTTACTTCTAGCTTTCCTAAGAAGGTTAATAAAGGGTGGAGATTAGCTCATGTTCGTTTTTAGGTCTTGTAAGAAACTTAACAAAAAGGTTTAGCAGGCATTAAGCCCTCGACGGTAGGCAGTGTGAGTGTATAGAACAGCACTTTCCTTGAAAGGTTAATAAAAAATGAAGCACGACTTTGGGCCACTTAAGGTGACCTCGGGTATAGCGTGGTCAAACTCGTTTAGGTTTCTTAACGGAAGTTGCAGTTAGACATTGAACCTACCAAAATAGTCAGTCAAACACATGTT
Organism: Ignelater luminosus; assembly: GCA_011009095.1. Lineage (NCBI taxonomy): Eukaryota > Metazoa > Arthropoda > Insecta > Coleoptera > Elateridae > Ignelater > Ignelater luminosus. The sequence goes on from VTPC01000544.1 coordinate 7,045, forward strand.
TGTTTCTAACTCTGTTAAGAATATTAATGAACGACAAAGCCAATGGGATAGCGTAGCCCAACACCTCTTTGCTTTTAGGTTTCTTAAGAAGATTAATGCAGAGGGAAGGTTGATGATAACGGGCTAAAAGAGTATCATTATTAAATCTTTTGAGAGAAGACACAGCTTGACATTGAGTTCCTGGAGGTAGTTATTGAGAGGAGATAGGCTGACACGTATTTGTTTCTTAATTTTTTTAAGAAGGTTAATGATGAATGGAGATGGGATAGAGATTTTCTAAAACATTGCTTTTGTTCTTGAACACCTACGAAAATGGAGATATTTCTAAATAAATAGGTATATTTACTTGTTTTTATTTTAGTTACTCAACCCGTCTTTGTTTTTATTTATTTATTTTTTTAGAATTTTAGTACTAAAGCATAATATTTTTAGATTTTGTACATTCAATAGTTTTAAAATAAATAAATAGCATTTTTATTTGCTTTAATGCATGAAACTCCAGGTTTTATTAATATTTAGTTGACTACACATTGTTTAAAAAAACTTTTACTGCTAATAAGGCATTAGTAAAATAAGAATCTTTAAAAGTTTTACGTACAAGGTATGTAAGTATGTTCAATAGTTTGCCAACGCAAATTAATGAATATTAATAAACGTAACTCCTAACTGTTAAAAACTTTTGTTTTTGTGAACATCTTTTAAGAAAGATTTAGCAGATTTGCATTTTCATATTGCATTTCTAAATTCTCATTCTGTTTCTGTTTAAATTCCTTTTGTAGAATTTATACTTGTACAGTTCTGATAAGATTATCTCTTTTTCCTGGTTGAGTTTTATAAAATTTATTTATATCTTGTTAACAGAAGTAAAGTTAGAAACTTTTAAGTGTATCTCTTTTCTCGTATATTGCCAAAATTCCCAGAATTATAAGTATAATAAGATTCTTCCTTGTTTAGAAGGAAGGTTGTTTCGGAAAGTTAATCTTCTAAAAAGCCGCGTTAAGACATTTTTTCTGTTCTTTTTGTTTTACTTTTAAAACGTACACAAATTCTTGCTTGATATAAGAGAAATTTACTGCTATTAAAATAACAAACGTCAAAGGTTAAATTAAGGAAATTTATCGAAACTGCAAAAACTAGATTAATGTTGATGGATTTCCTTTCTTGGAGTTAACTACCGAAACTACTTAAAGGTTTCTTTGGTGTTCTAGATTGTTGGTAAACATGAAAGTTAAATATTAATTTTCGTTTTGTTTACTGTACTAATCTGGCTTCTTTAAGTTTGCTTTCTTCCATTAAGTCTATTATACAGTTAACTTGATAAAAGTTTCATTCTTTGTAAAGCTTTAAACTGACGACGACCGACGCAGACACGGGGTTGTGAATTATATATATTTCAGCCAAGATTTTATTAGCTGCTATTAACTGTGGCGTTTTTAAGATTGTCTGACCAAACAGTTTAGGGAATCTCATTCGTTTAGGTGGGATGTCTTGATTAAATATTTCTAAGCAATTTATTCTTACGATATAAATTTCTAATAACTACACAAACGTCATTTGCTGTTGCGTGTGTTACTAACTCTCTTAGTTTTATAATCTGACAATTGATATCATAGCAGATATCTTTAAATGGTTTTAAGGTTGATTTTCTATTAGTGCGATAACCAATGTCAAAATTGTTTGTTTCTTGCTAACTTGAGGAAACTTTAGTTGAGCTGAAAGTTAATTCGAAGGAACTCTGTATAATCAAACGGGATCACTGTGAGATTTCATGACAGAAATCATCATCATTGTTTTGCGCCTTAGTCCGTTTTCAATCTAGACATCTGCGTATAGTTTAATATTAAAGCTAAATTTATTTTATATTCTGGCCCCAAAGACAAGAAGAGTCCTAATCAGAGCCGTTTTTCCCAATAGGCCCCGTTGACCCTAGAAAGCCTGGAGAAGGCATTTATTCCATGATACAACAACGAGACGAGAAAGGTCTAGCTTCGCGGTTCTCTACAGATCAAAAAAACCATCTGCTGACAAGACCTTCTCGGAGTTTATCAAAGGAAAACAACTTCTAGCCAAGTACGCGACACCGCTCTTCAGAAATTCAAATTGGTGGCCCTTTGTCGAACGCCGATAAAAGACGAAATTGCTATCGACTGTGTTTTTGTCCGGTCAACCACCCTCGATGAGTTTACCATCGGCCTATAGAAAAACGAGAATGTCACAACCTCGTCATCCCAAGCCTGTAGCCCCCACTAGACGACTAATCAACCAATCAAGCCGCATTAACTTCTTTTAAGAAAGAGATGTCCGTTACAGTGACTCCCACCAAAGTTGCAACAAGTTGCCGCCACCATTGCAGGAACGAAAATACAAGTCCCCATAGAAACTGTTGTCAACTACTGCTTTGTCCGAAGCCACACCTTTGACTCGCGCATCAAAATCCCAGTCGTTCCACGTCAGCGTCGCAACGCCTTTCCAGGAATCGAGACTCTAGGTCGTCGGCAGTCAACAGTTTCAGCTCCAGGTCGGTCCGTTCCAGTGTCTACAAGAATTTTACGTGCGCAGCAAGCTTTGGAAAACTGCTCTCTTGGGCTCTATGTTTCTTAAGCATTTAATTAATAAAAGACAAAGCACGATGGTAACACGTGAGAAAGCGTACCACAATCCGTGTTCGTATTTAGCTCCGTGAAGAGCTGACTTGTGTTCCTTTCTAGGTTTCTCAATAAGGTTAATAGAGGACAAAGCCTGATGGTAACCCGTGAGAAGCCATGTTTGTGTTTAGCTGTAAAGAAAAAGTTAATAGTGACCTTGGGTCACTGGAGGTGACACGTGGTATGGCGTAGATCAGTCTTTGTTACTTTTTAGGTCTCTTGAAAAGATGAACGAAGGGTCAAGACACCGATGATAACATTTCAAAAGGTGTTCGTATTAAATTCTGTGAAGAAAGTTAATAGAAAGCGAAGCTCGATTTGTGTTGTGTTTAAATGTTTAAAGAAAGTTAATGGGGAACATAACTCGACAATGGACCACTGAAGCAGTGGATGGGTGTAGATTGACTGACCCATGTCTGTTTCTAGCTTGAACGAGAAGCCTACCTAGCCTAGGTTTTCTAGAAAGATTTATAAAAGACAAAGCCCAAAGATGACTTGTGTAAAGACGTAGCATGACCCGTGTTCGTCATTAGACGGTTGATAATGGGCTTAGCCGAACATTTGGCTGCCACTTCGAGGGCATTAAACCACTGAGAGGACATAATACAACTCTTGTTCGCTTCTAGCTCTCTTAAGAAGGTTAATGAAGGGCGAACTCCGATCATGCAATCGTGTAGCTCAGCTTGCCTTCGTTATTAAAACTCTGAAGAAAATTAGTGGAATGCAAAGCTCAGTTGTGATAGTGAGAAGGTTGTGTTCGTTTTTAGATCTCTTTAGGAGGTTAACGGAAGGTATTTCGCCCCCGAAGGTTGCCAGTGAAAGGGCGTAGACATGTTTGTTTGTAGCTATAATGAAAGACGTAGCCCAAACTGTGAGTTTTTATGTCTCTCAAGCAAATTAATGAAGGGCAAAACGTAATGGTAACCCGTGGAGAAGTGTAGCATGATGTATGTGATTACGTTCTCTAAGAAGGTTGATGGAGGACATTCCCGACATTCAGTTACAATCCAATGGAAAAGCACTAAAACAGTGAGAGGGCATAGTCCGACTCGTGTTTGCTTCTAGCTCTTTTAAAGAAGGTTAATGAAGTTGAACCCCGAGCACGCGATCGTGTAGCTCAGCCTGCCTTTGTTATTAGGACTCTAAAGAAGATTAAGGGAATGTGAAGCTTAATTATAATTGCGAGAAGGCAAGGTACGAGTTGTGTTCGTTTTTAGGTCTTCTAAGGAGATTAACGGAAAGCATTTCGCCCTTGGAGGTAGCTAGTGAGAGGGCGTAGACGTGTTTGTCTCTAGCTCTAATAAAGGACGTACGTCAAACTGTGTTAGTTTGTATGTTCCTCGAGAAGATTAATAAAAAGCAAAGCGTAATGGTAACTCGTAGGAAGGTGTAGCATGACTCATGTTTGTCATTTTGTTTCCTAGAAGAGTTGATGGAAGGCGTAGCCCTACAATTGTTTCCTATCTAATGGAAATGTACGAAACCAATGAGAGGGTTAATGAAGGACAAAACCCAATCTTGGATCATCGAAGATGTCTCACGGCATGGTGCAGACCAGCTCGTCTTTATTGTTAAGGCTGTCAAGAAGATCAACGAAGTACGAAGACCCATGATGATTGTTGGAAGGCACGTTACGTATTGTGTTTGGTTTTAGATCTGTTAAGGAGGTTAACACAAGGTACAGTCAGACATTCAGCCTCCGGAGCTAGCCACTGAAATGACGTTGAACGGAAAGTATTTATTTCTAGCCGTTTTGAGAAGATTAATGAACAGTAAAGCGCGATCTTGGGCCACCGGAGATGGCCTGTGAAATGACGTAGCCCAACCAGTGTTTGTTCTTAGGTCTCTTAAGAAGGTTAATGGAAGACGAAAACTAATGATAACTCGTGGAAAAGCGTAGCACAACCAGTTTTCACTGTTAAATCTTTTAAGGTTAACGGAGGGCACAACTAGAAAAAGTCTCCCGAGGTAGTCAGGGAGATGTTTGGTTTTGGTTTTCTGAAAAAGGTCAATAGATGAAGGGGAACCTAATCTTGGGACAAGGCTAGAAAAATTCAGCTGCGTGCTTCTTTACAGATCAAGAAACAAGTCATCAACCAGACCGTCAACAACTTCTAGCCAAGAATACAGCACCAACTCTCCAAGAATCAGGACTGGTGACTGCTGAACGTTAATGAAGGACGAAATCGCGATCTACAGTGCGTTTTTCGGTCCAGCCTCCCTCGATCGCAAACAAAGTGCCAGACGGGAGCCCCAGAAAAAGGGTTGCCTCAGCAGGGACTGTTCTAAGCTATGTGCGACCGGAATAACAAGAATAGAAAACCACCTAAATGTCATAATCTCATCATTCCAGGCCTGCAACTCCCACGCACAAGACGACGAATCAAGTTGCAATCATCCTTTCTGGGATCAAGAGGCCCATTGCAGTAACTCAACTAACCAAAAAAGCCACCACCGAAGCCTCCACGAGTTGCTGTAGAGATTACATTAAGAGAGGTTCATGTCCTTGTTGATACCCATTCTTCACGTCTCCAGCTGTTCTACACCAGCGAAATTATAGCGCCTTCACAGACCCGGAGCCCCAGATCGGCGGCAGACAACAGCTTTAGCTCCAGGTATTCAAGAATTTTACTTAAGCTACTGCTAATTTAGGCTTTAAGTTTATTGAAGATTAAAACGTCGTCATTCATTCATTATAAAGTACATCCTAAAGATTATTTCGAAAAGGCTTTGCTTTCCTTCCAGCACGAGTTCCCTCATTCTCTTTAGTCTGAAATCCCCTAGGTGCTCATCGACTTCACAGACGTTTTTAAAGAGATTCAAAACTGTCCACTACGCAGATCACGAAACATCGAATTTGATTTCAAGAAGACGATGCGTCTCCGACAGGAGAAAGAAAAATCATTAACGACAGATGGTGCCATCAAACCGCCTTCCCATCGTCTTCGTGCTAAAGAAGAATAAAACCTGCAGATTTCGTGTGGATCTTCCACATCTGAATAAACAGATCTGAGACGATGCCATGCTCATTCTGATTATCCAAGAAACGCTTCGAAATCTGAGACTTTAATTGATCTCAAGTCAGGATACTCTAACAAATCAAGGTCAAATTATGGCCTAGGACGTCCTCGTGGGTTATCTACACAAATTCGGCCTAGTTAGCCTCGATGATGATGTCATCTATTCGAAGAACGGCCAAAATTATTTGTAGCATCTGCGTTTGGTGTTTGAGAAACTTCTATTTAGAATTCAATACCTTGCTCACATTGTCGACGCTACTGGACAACTAGATGACCAGATTAGGGAAGTCGCGCACCCACGCCTCCTAGATATAAGAAACGGGTGCGATCTTAACGGAGTTTGCCCGGCTGGTCGCTCCCCTGAAAGGCTTATCGGCAAACAAGAAGAAATGCTGTTGGGACACTTTAGAAGCAGCCGCGTTTAAAGAAGTGAAGAATGCCTGCTGTTCGTCTTGCAAGCAGACGCAAGTGGCATTGGTATGGTGGTGGTTCTCTACTAGCGGGTTGGTGATCAACTATGGAACATTTCATGTGCTAGTGCACGATTCCATTTACACAACGAACGGCTTGTTTAGTTGTGTTGTGGTCAAGGAGAAAGTACCGGCTATATCTTGAAGATCGTCTGTTCATCTTATAAACGAATAACAAGTCATTAACATGGCTGGAGCAAATGACTGTCGAACACTGTCCTGGCAAGCAGAATTGAGATTTTTATTATAACTTGCCAATTTGCAATACCATCCTTAGTACATCAAGAAGAACAACTATTCATTATAAAATAAACTTTGAAAATCATTCCCGTATTCCTTAACGCCTGCTGAGGTTCAGCACGAGTTCTCCGATTTCTTTCAAGAGTTCATCGACTTCACAGATGTCTTCAATGAGGATCTAAAACATAGAATTACACTTCGAGAAGACGCCCATATCGATACTCCGAGGGAAAAAAGGATCATTGACAAGAAAGTGCAAAAGAAGAACAGGACTCCCAGTGTCTGTGTGGATTTTCGCCATCTGAGCAAACAGGCCTGCGAAGAAACCATGCCTTTTTCGATTACTTGCTAGCGAACTGCAGGACAAACGTGAAGTGAAATGTAGCGTTTCTGGGTTTGACCACTATCTTGGCGTCCATTCTGAATATTTTACTTCCGGTCAAGATTTCGCTCTGGTAACAACGATTTTTAATTTTTGCGTGGATAAACCATCCGGAAAAGTCATTTAATCAATTGTTATCCAAAATGACTCTTGTATTATAAGAAGAGCCTTTTATTGGAAACCAGCCTTGACTATTATTTTGTTGAGCCAAAAAGCGAAACTCATAATAATAGTGGGAGCAGCCAGAGCTTTGCGGAGCGAGTTTTTGCTGCACTATCTTTAGGTTCTTCCTGCGCCCGTCGAGCCCGGACTTCCGAGCTGGTCAGGTCGCGCTACAGCGCTCGTTTTCTCTGAATTCTCTTTTGTGCTTCATACGTTTTTGAAATAGGAATAAAAATAATGGAAAGTTTCAATGTTTTCAACTTTAAGTTTTTATAGTTAATACCAAGACATGGAGACCGAACATTAAAAGTAATTCAAGCATACTTAGCAAGCAAATTAAATAAATTTGAAAAATAACATCGTTCATGAAATAATATAATTGTATAGTTGTGCTTGCTACTGTTCTCTCTACATTACAATTTCTAAATTTAGTTAATTTCTGTTTTGGAATTTAATTAACACAATTAGTAAATAAAGCTGTATCACAACTGAGAACTTAACAATTCTGTTTTAAAATAATCTTGAAATAAATATTTATAATTTTTCGAATTCTACTTCAGGAAGACCCTTGATATTTTAATACTAAGGAACAGGTTTGTGTTAAACTCCATATAGTGGAGATTTTTGTACCAGATGTGTATTCTATCCTTTGTTCCTATTGTTTTGATAAAAAGCACTTTGTATTGTGTAGGTGTACATGGTTATTATTTAGATGCATATTTAATTGTTTTAATTACAGGTTTTACTACAACATTAAATTCATATAAACACGAGTTTCCAATTATGTTTCTCAACTGAAACAAACAAATTCATTTGCACGCACGAATTTACATTTCACAAAAGAAATATTGTTTAACTTCCCTTTCAAACTAAATTTTGGACGTAATCAACAAAAGTAAACTTTATTACAATGGGAAAGCTCACAAGTCTTCCGATAAACTTTCATGTGGTTCTATTGAAAAATATTTCCTTTTATATGCCTATAGAAAACTCGTTTCAATCTTGGTACTTCATCTTTTGTAGTATATAAAAACGTACGCCTATACTGTGTGTGTATAAACACAAACGCGCACAATCAAAATTAATATTCTGAAAAATAAGAAGGAAAACTTATATTTTTATATATAAATATAATATACGCAAGTTTTCCTTTTTTTCATAGACACGAGTGAAGTGTGAAAATGGAATTGAAAAACAAAAAGAAAGAAAAACTCGCCCCAGTTATTGAATTTCCTAAAGTCCTTACAGTTTATTAAGATAATGTCAACAGAAAGCAAGTGTTTATGAACTTTTTATCTGGCGAAAAGTAGCTTACGTAGATGGAAACTGTCCAAATTCTAGAAATGTGAACTTCATAATAATTATTTCCCCCCTTTATCGTCTTTACATTTTAAAGGAATTTAATTTTTTCGGCTTCGTGTGGTATTTTGTTTAATAAAAGTCGAACAAAATTAGATTTTCGAAAACATTCATGTACATAAACATTCATGTACATAAACATTCATGTACATAAACATTTTAAGGAATAATATTTCTCTACACAGTAATACTTCAGAATTTAATGGACACTCAACAAGCTGTTGGATGCTTTTGGTTTGCACCGTAACTTTTTGGTAACATAACCAACAGAGAACAGTAAATTGTTTTAAGAAAAGTACAGACTCAAAAAATAAATAACAATGGCCAAACTGCCTAATTCAATCGTAAAACCACTCAAGTTTCAATGAGATGACGATCTCTTCAACAAAAAAAAAACTACTAAAAAAATACCAGAACACACCAACAGCACCGATTAAATACAACACATGTAACGGAAACAAAAAAGTAAACGTTACATATATCCTCTTACTTCATTAAAAAAAGAATCAAAGTCGAAAGACGAAATTCAAAGACAAGGTGAACAACAAGATATAACCTTCAAAAAGATCTCACAACTGCAGGAACTCTCTAAAAGCACAACCAACAAATCAGATATCACACTGCATAAACAAATCAACTCACGAAGAAAATACAACACGCAACCCAACGTTCTTAAAATCTAACCAACAAGTAACCTATAAATAACCATCCCGACGGGTTTATGATAACTTGCTGTGCGTTGCTCAAGACCAGAAACCAAAAGAAAACCTTAAAAATCGAACAACAGAGAACACCCCACAAAATAATATAGCAGCGGCACTGTAAACACAAAGATAAAGATAAATAAATAAAAAAAGATGAATAACTTCAGGTTTACAATTATAAAAAGGTTAACATAGCACTTTAAGAGCATAAAAATAGAAAGACACAGAAGTGTACCAAGAAAATTGAAAAAATACGAACTGACCCTCAGAAAAAACAGAACTTTCATCTTCTTCTTTCCATCTCCTTTACCTGCAGGTCCATCATTCCTATAAAGACATCCCTTTTCCTTTTTCATCACGTCCCCATACCACTATAGCATCCGTTTTCAAACTTTTTTGGAAGCCTCAACTACCCCTGCCTGCTCTCTAAACTATCCGTCCCTTATCCTATCCCTCCTTGTCTTTCCTACAGTCTATCGCAACATCCTCATCTCCGCTACATCCAACTTCTTTTCTTGAACCTTCTTTACGGCCCATGACTCGCTGCCATAGATTAGGGCTAGTCTCATCACCGATTTATAAATCCTTCTTTTTGTCCTACTTCTGATCCGTTTATCGCACAGCACCCAGGTAGTCTTTTTCCAGTTTATCCAACCTGCTTGAGTCCTGTGATTTATTTTTCTTTCCAGATCTTCACTTTCTCTGACGTATGATTCGAGGTACTTGAAGTCACGTGTCTTTCTCCCTGTAACTTCATCTCTCCTGCTTTTCCTTTTCCACCAAATTACAGGTACTCAGTCTTCTTCCTACTTATTTTGAGACTGCCTTTCTCGATGACCTGCTTCCAACTTTCCAGTGTTTCTTCTGCCCTCTAGACTCTCCCCTACTATAATAATGGTGTTGGGAAACAGCCCAGCCTAAAAGGAGAGGTCGAAGCTGAGCCCTGGTGCAAGTCCACAGTCACGGGAAATCTGCCGGTCACTCAAACACTCGTTCTTACTTTTACAGTCGGGCGTATTTCTCTGAGATTTCTTGCATCTTCATACACCTCCAGATCTACGAAGATAAAGTAGCGCTCCTTTTTTTCTCGCCATACTGTTTCAACTTCTGTCTCAGAACGAACAAGGGATCTTTTGCTCCCTTCCCAGACATGAAACCAAACCGGCTTTTTGGGATTGTTGTCTCTTTTCGCATTCTCCTGTTCATGATCCTTTTCCACGCCGACGTAATCTCTATAGTTTTTGCAGCCCTCTTTTGCCTTTATAGATAGGCTTCAGAAATCCTCTCTTCGGCGTACGCCTTGCACATGAAATCCCATAGCATGTCAATTCCCTCTTCTTTCAATGCCTTTCACGCCTCCACCGGAACACCATTAGCTTCCCCCCTGCAGGTACCTACTAGTATCCTACTTGAGATCGATCGAAGAAAACAGCTGCGCTTGGCCAAGATCCCAAAGCGTTTTATGGATAATAGGAAGAAGCGTGTCTTCCAGGGCAAAAAGTTGCACTAAATCTGAAAATCTTGTTCTCTTTTTGGCATACTCGGGGGTAAACGGCTTGATGGCAACATCTATTCCATTTAGTTGTTCATGGTTGTTTTCTTCTTCTCATCCTCTCGAAGTCGAATTCACTGTTTTGTGATCTGCGTGTGGACGGCCTTGAATCCTCGTTAAAGGCATCTTCAAAGTAGATGAGCACCTGAAGGAGTGCGGACCTGAGCGAATCGAGAAACTCGTGCTAGACCTCGACCGTTCGGGATGCCGAATACTTCTAATGGTCTCATCACGATGTTCATAAAAAATCCGTTTTCGGATTTCTGCAAAAACGTAGAACTTTTTTTTATCAAACTACGAAAGACCAGCAGCAGTGTGGTAAATCCTTGCTCAAAACCTGGATCTTCCGGTTGGTGTTGCTAGTGGCGTAGAAGCATCTCGTTAGCTGATTGCGTAAAGATTTAGTTGCTATTGTTGCTGGATTATTATGACGCTTTCGCGATGTCTTCACGGGATAACAGACTGTCAGCATCTACTCTACTTGCTCGTAAATGATTTTTTTCTCCTTGGAGTATCGATACGGAAGTCAAAGTCGAATTCAAAAACAGCTTGTTATAAGTATTTACTTACTCTAGACCAACAGTCTAATTACCATAGACTTTTTCTGGAATCAAAAAGATTCCAAGAAAAAAAATCAGAAAACTATGATAAAAAGGAGACTTCACCCAAAAAGCTTGCCAAGGTTACTAATTGGCTTTTGAGATTGAAGACAGCCTGCTACAAGTATTTACTCACTCTAGACCAACGGTCTATTCACCATTGACCTTTTGTAAAATCAAGAAGATTTTAAGAAAAATGCGGAAAACGTTGAGGAAAAGTAACTTTAACTAGAAAGCTTGTTAAAGTTATTAATCGGCTTTTGAGATTGAAAACAGCCTGATGTAGGAAATTACTTGCCCTAGACAAACAGTTTATTTACCATAGAGTACTTTTAAAATTAGAAAGCTTCCAAGAAAACAATTCAGGAAATACTGACAAAAATGAAAATCCAATTAAAGAGCTTGCCAAAGTTACTATTCGGCTTTTGAAAATGCAAAAAGCTTGCTATATGTATTTACTTACGGTAAATCAACGGTTTAGTTACCATAAGTTTGTTTTGAAATCAGAAGCATTCTAAGAAAATAATGCAAGAAATGCTGAGAAAAAGAAACTTCAATGAAAAAGCTTGCCGAAGTTACTATTCGGCTTTTAAAATCGAAAAGAGCTTGCTATATGTATTTACTTACGCTAGATCAACGGTCTAGTTACGATAAATTTGTTTTGAAATCAGAAGCATTCTAAGAAAAAAATGCAAAAAACGCTGAGAAAAAGAAACTTTAATGAAAAAGCTTGCCAAAATTACTATTCGGCTTTTAAAATAGAAAAAAGCTTGGTATATGTATTTACTTACGCTAGATCAACGGTCTAGTTACCATAAGTTTGTTTTGAAATCAGAAATATTCCAAGAAAGAAATGCATGAAACGCCGAGGAAAAGAAACTTCAACCAGAAAGCTTGCCAAAGTTACTAAACGGTTTTTGACATAAAATACAGCTTGTTATATATATATATGTGTGTTTACTTGCTCTAGACCAACGGTATATTCAACATAGATCTGTTGTAAAACCAAAACGATTCCAAGAAGGCTGATACAAAAACTTCAATTAAAACGCTTTTCAAGGTTACTAAACGGCTTTTGACGTTGAATACAGCTTGTTATATGTATCTACTTACTCCAGAGCAACTGTTTATTTAAGATAGATCGCTTGTGAAACCAAAAAGATTCCAAGAAAAATATTGAGGGAATACTGAGAAAAAGAAACTTTAACTAAAAAGCTTGCCAAAGTTACTAATCGGCTTTTGAGATTGAAAACAGTTTTCTATAGGTATTTACTTACGCTAGACCAACGGTCTATTCAACATAGATCTCTTGTAAAACCAAAAAGATTTCAAGAAAAGAATTGAGGGAATACTGAGAAAAACGAAAGTTCAACTAAAAAGCTTGCCAAAGTTACTAATCGGTTTCTGAGATTAAAAACAGTTTTTTATATGTATCTGTTTATTCTAGAACAACATTCTGTTTATCCTAGAGTTCTTGTGAAACCAAAAAGATTCTAAGAAAAAATCTAGAGAATGCTGATAAAAATAAACTTCAAACGAAAAACTTGCCAAAGTTACTAGTCGACTTTTAAAATTAGGAACAGCTTGTTATATGTATATACTCTAGACCAACGGTCTATTTACCATAGAGTTGAGGAATTAAGAAAATTTCAAAAAAAATACTGATAGAAGGAAACTTCAATTACAACGCTTGAGAAAGTTACTAATCAGTTTTCAAGATTGAAATCAGCTTGTTTTATGTATTTACTCACTCTAGAAGGCAGTGTGGTAATTGAGAATAAATTCTAGCCTCAAACCTGGTTTTTCCGAGGATTTTATTAGCACGTTGCGTGAACATTTGGTTGCTATTGCTGCCTTTAGGGTTGGACTTCCTCCGTGTCCCCGTTCTCTTTTTGGCAGCATCACAGGACAGCATATCTCGAAATTGCTGTGCATGCGTTGACGTTTCAAAGACCACCGAAATAATCCTTCAATTGCTACAACCTGGTTAATGACTTGTTATCAGTTCGCAAGATACATGGAAGATCTTCAAAATACCGCCGGTAGTTCCTCGTTGTTCATAGGACAGCCAAACACTTCTGCTCGTTGTTGTTATGGCGTTGTTCGTGTGGATGAAATCGTGCACTACCATCTAAGATGACTCTTTGTTGAACACCGTCCTGCTGGTATAGAACTGCCGCCGTACTAATGCCACTAAGACATTTCGTCTTGTTTGCTAATATGTCGGACCGGAATGTAGTTACAGAGCCATCCACAGACTCTAAAGAATGATCGCAGTTTTTTCTTCTGTCTACAGTCCAGTCGGACCACTACTGTTGCGGTCGATTTTCAGTACCGTCGACAACGCGACCAAGGTATTGAATTGAATTGAAACGCCAAACGTAGGTGCTACAAGTGATCTTGGCCTTGGCCTTGAATCCCCATTGAAGACATTTGAGAAGACAATGAGCACCTAAAGAGTATTAAGGAACTCGTGCTGAAGCACGACAAGTGTTAAGAGATCCGGGGTCTCGCGAGGATGATTTCCAAGGTTCACTTTATAATGATTGGTTGTTTATCCTGATATACCAATGTGATACACCAACAGATGGTATTACAAAAGAAAAACTATATTATTAAGCACAGTTTACTAAAGCGTCTCGCAAGTTTTTACCTGCAAGGCAGCAAAAAGTTCATTTCTTTTTGTTAGTAAAATATTTAGATCAAGGTAACTAGTTTTAAAATTCTAAGTGTAATATTTTAAATAAATACTAAAAGAAAAGTATCTACGTGGGTATAAAAAAGAAAAACAATCTTAGCACTTATGTTAAGCTGAAGTAAGGCGCTCACGTAGACAGTACGGGAACCCATAAGTTATACGACATTGTCATGTATTATATGTTCCTTTCATATTTATGTTCCGGATTATAGCCAATACAGGTAGAGGGAAAATTGCTAACAAAGCAGCTTCCAATACAGGAGCACAATATTGTTTACGGTTGCAATAATTTTTCCAATACCGTGAAATAGTACCATAAGCATTTTGACGCCTTTGCAAGTATAAAATCAATCGTGAGATTATTAAATGCGGAATCCACTTATATAAATCTGGGATATATCATCTCCGTCTTATTATTCATCATCTGCATAATGATTGAACGTAACAGTTGGAACACATTGTTTAATAGTTAGTAATAACCGCTTCCGGCGTAATTAGTTTGAAACTCAATAACAGTTAACCACGTACACATTGTTGATATTACAAAAATGACATGGAAAGCTTTAAAGATATCTTTGTATATATCGGATATTTCTCTCATCGCAGCGAGCCTTATCTCCAGATTCAACAACACGAGTAATTATTATTTGTAACAGTAAAACAAGCAAAAAGTGGGAAATTATCTATATTAAAAGCACTTCGCTCCACTTGTGCTTATGTCATGCTTCGTGTTATATTGAAAAAGTTAACAGAATTTTCAATCAAACTGCATCGATTAATTATTCTAGAGTGGTACGCGTTTGTACTATCGTGTAATATTAAAAATTTAATATTGGAATTTTCTTTCCTCTTCTTAACCAACTGTACTTAATTTAGTTTATGAGAATTTTGTTGTTAATTAAATGATTTTATAACTCAAAGCACTGAGTTTATTAAATCACCGAGGAAATGTTCTGTACATATTTTTCCTCGTTTTTATAGAATATTAAATTTTTCATTGTATTTAAAAGGTCGTGCTGTTATCAGAATTTGTAGTATAGTAACCCAAATATTTTCCCTTGTATTTTATTATTGTTTTTATCTAACAGACGGTAATTAACAATAAATGATAACAACGCTGAATAATATGTTATCCCATTGTAATCGCACCAGAGAAGCTATTACGTATACAAACAAACTAATAAATGTTCGGTTTCGAAATATTAACAATGTTAATAATTCTAAATTTGGATTTTGAAGGCGTTACAGATCAAATAAGACAAATTTTTTATTTCCACTAGTAGTCACTAATAAACATAGCACGTCAAGTTCTGAATGGTGTTACAGTAATATGTATCCTCATACATAATTCACGTTGCATTGATCGCGTTGCTCGGAAATGCTACATTGTTAAAAGTGTGTGCTTTACATGCATTCTGAAAAGGTTTTTCTCTGTCAATACGATTTAGTTTTTGCGTATATGGCATTTGACTTGTTTAAAATTCCATTACTGATGAAAGTAATATATTGGAATTCTTTACAATCCATTTTTGTATCCATCTTAAGAGTATTGACCTTCGTTTTATAACATACATAAAGTTTCAAATACAAAATAAGAATATTAGTTGTGCTTTGTGTTTTTCTTTAGGTTAAAAGCAGGGTGAGACAAGACTCTACTAAAGCGATAGATAAAAGGGTTCTCCTAAACGTTAAAGTCTGATTCTTTCGAGCTTAAATGACACGCTTGCAAAAAAACTTTTGTAAACAAACTTAATCAATACTATCACGAATTTTGCCTTTTCTTCCTTGTCTGGTATAGCGACTTATCGCGATGAATCGGCTTGGTAACCAGGTAATCAAATTAAATATTTGATAATTAATCTGAGGACAGCTTGGTATATGTATTTACTTACTCTAGAGGCTAACAGTCTATTCATAATACACTTCCTATGAACTCAAAGAAATTCCAAGAAAAAATCGGGAAACGATAAAAAACTTTAATTTCAAAACTTGCCACAGCTACTAATTGGCTTTTACGATTGAAAAAAGCTTGTTATATGTATTTACTTATTCGAGACCAACAGTCTATTTATCATGGACGTCTTGCGAAATCAAAAAAGTTTCAAGAAACAAATCAGAAAGTGCTGATAAGACGAAAATTTCATTGAAAAGCTTGTCAGAGTTACCAGTCGGATATTAAAATTACAAACAGCTTGTTACTATATCTATTTATTTTAGACCAAAGATTTAGTCACCCTAGACGTCTTGCGAAATCACAAAAGTTTCAAGAAACAAATTAAAAAGTGCTAATTAGAAGAAACTTGAATTGAAAAGCTTTTCAGAGTTACCAATCGGCTTTTAAAATTACAAACAGCTTGCTACTACATCTATGTATTCTAGACCAAAGGTTTAGTCACCATAGACGTCTTGTAAAATCAAAAAAGTTTCAAAAAACAAATCAGAAAGTGCTGATAAGAAGAAATTTTAACTGAAAATCTTGTCAGAGTTACCAATCGGCTTTTAAAATTACAAACAGCTTGTTACTATAACTATTTATTCTAGACCAAAGGTTTAGTCACCGTAGACGACTTGTGAAATCAAAAAAGTTTCAAGAAACGAACTAGAAAGTGCTGATAGTAATAAACTTGAATTGAAAAGCTTGTCAGAGTTACCAATCGGCTTTTAAAATTACAAACAGCTTGCTACTACATCTATGTATTCTAGACCAAAGGTTTAGTCACCATAGACGTCTTGTAAAATCAAAAAAGTTTCAAAAAACAAATCAGAAAGTGCTGATAAGAAGAAATTTTAACTGAAAATCTTGTCAGAGTTACCAATCGGCTTTTAAAATTACAAACAGCTTGTTACTATAACTATTTATTCTAGACCAAAGGTTTAGTCACCGTAGACGACTTGTGAAATCAAAAAAGTTTCAAGAAACGAACTAGAAAGTGCTGATAGTAATAAACTTGAATTGAAAAGCTTGTCAGAGTTACCAATCGGCTTTTAAAATTACAAACAGCTTG
>VTPC01000544.1:24318-68277 GCA_011009095.1 Ignelater luminosus
CAGCTTGTTACTATATCTATTTATTCTAGACCAACAGTCTATTTACCATGAAAGTCTTGCGAAATTAAAAAAGTTTCAAGAAACAAATCAGAAAGTGCTGATAAGAAAGAATTTTAATTGAAAAGCTTGTCAGTTACCAATCGGCTTTTAAAATTAAAAACAGCTTGTTACTATATCTATGTATTCTAGACCAAAAGTTTAGTCACCATAGACGTCTTGTGAAATCAAAAAAGTTTCAAGAAACAAATCAGAAAGTGCTGAAAAGAAGAAAATTTAATTGAAAAGCTTGTCAGAGTTACTAATCGGCTTTTGAAACTAAAGAGTGCTAATTTGAAACTAGAATTAAAACAGTTTTCTTCACCCAGGAAATTTGATTAAAATTTTAACTCTCTCTCTAATACAAACTATAAACTTCAATGGAGAGAACAAGTAAAATATTTAAGGAAATTGAACAAAAGAATCCTTGAGCGGTGGAGTGTAGAGTCTATTAATTAAAATAATGATAACTTCTATTCTAACCATGAATATTAAATATCAAAAAGTTCTTGATTCCTAAATACAGTTTTCTCTTGCTAAGTTATTGAACCGTAACAGAAGAGCATTTTTGAAAATGTAAAACCCTGGAGCCCTACTTCGTACACGAATTCACTCATGCTCAACATTACAGGTTAAAGCTTATAACCTATACTTCAAATATATATACATCTAGTAGCATGCTTCACTTTTTTATTATTTTGTTTTAATACAAAATTGTATAAGGTTTGTTTTGATATTGAATTCTGGCTACATAGTAGAAAATGCAGACTATTTTTTTTAGTTTCTTCTAACAAAAAGAAAACACTCAGCAAAATGTTGTGGTATATAAATATTGACTTTGAAAGAACACAGAAGTTCCTAACATTTAATTTTATTTCTTTTCATTTTCCAATAATAGAATTGTGTAATTAGATAAAATCCTACCGGATAGAGTTTACTAAAGCCGTAAGTACAGTATTTACATTTACCTCAATTTAGAAGTTGAATTTTCCCAAGAGAATTTTAGTAGAAAAGTAGTATTTATTACCAGAGAGCCGTGTAAATAGAGTAGGCGAGTTATAGCTACTGCAGCTGAAAGCTTTAAATCTGGAAAGTTTCAACTAAATCTTTCTTAGCCTTACTTTGTTACATTTTATATTAATAAAAGTATAGTATCTTAAATTTCATTGAAAGTTTCTTTAATATAAAATCTTTACGGAGCTTAGCATTTAACCATAATTAGAAATTTTGTTTTGGTGTGTTCGATAAAAATAGGTGTGCGCGTGACAGTTTATGGTACATGGAGGCACAAAAATGATAATCACAGTGTTAGCTTTTTTTGAGTTTATGAGCTAAGTTAATTCAAATTTTCATATTTTATTCCGTGTATTAAATGGTTTTCAGTTAGAAAAGTGTTAACGTAAGCTGCTTCTTATTTGAGAAGTCAACACGTTACAAAATGTCGAAGGAACACTTTTTTGGGGCGAGACATGTTTTAAAAAAGAATAGACCCGGGATGAAGGAGTTAGCGCAACGCGCGCGCACCAAGTTTGTTCAATCTGAAGTACTCGCTTGCGTTAAGTAAGTTTAAAATTAATATTATTTATTTTCTGGCAAAACGTGCAAGTGAAATGATATTACGCTGTAACAATCCTTTTATTGTTTAATCTTGACACTTATGCTATCAAAACAACCTTTTCAAATGTTTTGATGTGCTAGAAGTCAATATTCACTTCCTTATAAACAAATATGTGAGATTTGGTACTTCTGGTACTCGCTTTTATCGCATTACGACCCTTACTAATTGTAAAATTGCTTATATGGTATTGGTTTATATATTGATATTCGATTCATTCATTTTTGTAACTCCATCTAGCGCCCCCTTTCTTAAGTTGATTTTAAGGGTAATTCTTCTATTACTATTAGCAATGTGTTACAAAACTTGTGTTCCTTGTTGATTGATAGACAAGAAGTCATTTTCTGTTGTCAAATCGTTCATGCCGTAGCTTAATGAGCTTACAACCCTCCTATCTTTGTATTACCGCATTAAGTATTTTAAAGCTTGCCTTTGTGCTGACGCCGCATTTATTCCCGTTTTTATCTCACTTTTTGGTATTCTAACCTACTGAATGTGAGCGCCATTTTGGGAAAGCTTTAAAAGTAAAATATCGTGTTACCACTACTTTCCAGGTTATCAATTGTGTCCAGGTCATTATAATTCAATATTTAACGAGAAAGATTCTGCACCAATGTGTTACGCTAGCTGAATGTCTTTTATAACACAATGGAACGCTAGCTTTGGTGGTCCTTGACATCGAAGCTGCATCACCACTTTAAACACTATACCGTTTCACTGCGTCTTGTTCTACACTGGAACTTCTTTGCCGGTTTACCTTCTTCTGATCACTTGAAATTAAAAGCGAACAAAGACAAGTGAATTTCTACAGATATTATCAATGTTTACGTCTAGAAGCAGTCAGCTTCCTGGACAATCGGTAGCAACCATCAGTGATTCGTTTGCGCTTTAAAAAGCGCTATCGTCTTCTGATGTCGTTTGTATTTGAGGTAAGTTGTCGAAAAGCAAGCAACGAAATAGTGGCGCCGCATAATAACAGATGCTGACAGTAATCGTGATTACTGTTCCTGGTCATAAAAAGTGAATTAGGCGCTTTAAACTTCATACGTTGCGTAGACCTAAAATTTATTACATCTAGATTCCAAACAATTAAAATACCAATTAGGTCATCCTCAAATCTAATTATTGCAATATTTAATAATTTAGAAATACCGCATCTGCCTGCCAGAGGTCGAAAACGCCTCTGGAAAATCAAAGATTCCGACCGAAAGCCTAAGATGTGGCAATCTTGATTACCAAGCCGTTCTGAATATCAAATACTGTGGACTGACCAGTTCAAATAGATCAGAACGTTGACTAGAGATTATTTATCACCACTGAATCCAAATCGCCACTCTTAACTGGAATTTTGCTACTTCAGATCCTGGGAGCTACTTGCAATACCTACTACGATCGTCCTTTTTGAGTATAGGTTTGTCCAAGCAACTCTACAGCAATCTGAAAAAATTATAACGCTATGAGAAGAAAAGCCTGCATCCTAGTTTCCAAGCTTTCCAAGAGATTTTGCTATAAGAACGTCTGTGAGACTAGACTGCTACTGTCACAAGGCACCGAAACCACCGCTACGCTACCCAACAACTCGTTCAGCTTTCCAAACCTGCACTGTCTCAAATATAGCGTTGAGTCTCAGAGACCACGTCAGCTGCAAAATACCACACTGTTTAACCACTTACGCCAGTAGCCACCACATTGGTTGGGGGTTGTTTCCTTCAACTCATTCTTTCAACATCAACGTTACATCCGTGCTCATTCACTTACGATTTTTCGTCCCACCACCAAATTGCCATTAACTAATTAAAGAAAAAATTGATTCTTACAGCAGTTTACAACAAACTTTAATTGCTGCTGATGCTGCTTGCGTTAGGCAAAAGCGGCGTAGTTCGTTGCGAAGTTTAATTTCTATCCCTAATCTCTTTGTTTTGTGGAACTGAATGCGCTTTTCGAACGTAAGCTTAATGAATGCAAAAGCCTGTGTCAAAGGTTTGTTGACTATGGTGGTCAAAAGTGGTGAAAGACCACAATATGTAGCTGTTAAAGTTATATCAAAGCAAAATTTTGCTTTACTAGATTTAAGAATCAGTCACAATGGCTGAGAGTTATTTTTCTGGAATCATCTATGAAGAAGGTTACACCACAGCTAATGGTGAGTAAGGACAGAACATGCCATTGCAATGAAGTTGCAAAGAAAGATCAAAGATCTCAGTATGTAGATTATTCTTGGTGTGATCCTCTGATACTGAATATCGAATTATGGCAAGCATAGCCATCCTATCATTTAGGTTTGAAACAGAATTCTCAAATACAGCAATTAGGCAATGTTGCTGTCTTACATCTTCTACGGTTCAAAAAACCTATTGATCAAGAATTGAGTAGGATACCAGTGGAGTCCAAAAGGAAGGAAGTTCGAGGTTTTCCAACACCGGTAAAAATTTTTAACGTACAAGTCATCGTAGTCATAAAGAACTCACTACTTTATATCGCTTGCAGAGAATGCATTTTTTTAAAATCTTCGGCTCCAAATCAAACACGCAACCAGCGAATGCTAGGTACGGTCGAGATGTGTGGAAATGGCAGTGCGACGTGCGCTGTTGTTGATTTAATATCGGCCTTAGTAAATCAAACTATGAAACTCATAAAATAATTTGACTTTTCACTCCGGGTGTTAAATTATTTTCCGTTGGCCGAATTAATCTTGTTATCGTATTTCCTTCATATTGGGAATTCAACTAGAGGTCCCGGCCGGTTAGACGCAGTCAGACAAATCTAGTATGTATGTATGTTCCGACGACTTGCTGTACATTTTT
Organism: Ignelater luminosus; assembly: GCA_011009095.1. Classification (NCBI taxonomy): domain Eukaryota; kingdom Metazoa; phylum Arthropoda; class Insecta; order Coleoptera; family Elateridae; genus Ignelater; species Ignelater luminosus. The sequence goes on from VTPC01000544.1 coordinate 28,774, forward strand.
TTAAAGGCTGTTGCTGTTGTTATTTTGTGACCGAGGCTTCAACTATTGTGGTCATTTTTTCGCCAACTAGAATTTAGTCGAACACAAAGTGTTCCAATCCTGGTAGGTCAACGTGTAACTCACAGTTCTGAGTAGTGTCCGTTCGGTGTAAACGTGGCAGTGGTTCTTCCCTACCTCTCCTTTCTAGTCGGCATCAGGCGCCCCTGGCGGGCGTCTCCTGTTGTCTGCTGTCTCCTGGCAACTTTCGTTGTAGGAAGCGAAAACCAAGGAGCAGCCCTAGTCATCCATCCCGGGTCCCCACTGCGATGGGAGCGCAAGATACCGGGATTGGTGTTCCTCTTCCATTGGCGTACGTCGTTGACTTGGGGAAGAGGCGCGACTATTGGTACGGATGTCCAAAGTCCCTTTTTGCCATTGTCACCGTTTACATAACAGATGATACCTACTAGTGTTACACGGCTCTTACGGGATAATAATTTTTGTCGAATAGTTTAAGAATATTTTACCTTATCAGTCTCACATCGCATAGAGGTTTGTACAGTTCCGCTTAGTGTTCGTTCGGTCTAGACGTTGGCAGTGGTTTCTCCCTACTCTTCTTTTTTGGTCTATGTCAGGCGCGACCGGCCCACCCACGGCTGGGGTATCCTGGCAATTTTTGTGTTTGGAATCTAAATCTCAGGAGCAGCGCCGGCCATCCATCTCGGTACTCCCCTGCGTTTCTCCACCCGAGTACGTTGTTGCCTTGGGGAAAAGATGTGACTATTGGCGCAGGTTTTCTTTTCCTGCTCTCCCAGGTGTCAAAATCCGAACGCGTTGAGGGCCAAGGCGTTAGTAAGTTTGACAACCCCGAAGTCCCTTCTTGCCGTTGTCCCTGTTTGCTCCTAGCGGCCGCTACAGAGCTCACCCCTACGAAAGCGCAGGTAGGAGTGGGGCCTCAAAAAGCATTTGTATGTCACATCACTATCTTTTTTCAAGTACGGGCTCTCCTCCTGTGTACGTTGTTTGCTTCAGAATTTAAAGACACCTTCCGCGACAGCCAATGAATATCTAACCATATCCATTGGCCCTGTCGCATAGTTCCACAATAGCCTTCTACAGCTTCAATTCGTATCGGTATAACAGCAGCTCGGCAGAACGTGGGCACCTAGCAGTCGCCGACTTAGCTACACCAGGGTCAATCTCCACTACCACTACTTTGCTAAGGCAAGCTTTTTAATAACCGAGCAGGTTCTTATCCTTATGTACACACCTTCCGACGCGCCGCCCAGCAGCCGAAGCCTCCTTGATATATCATCCAAGAATTTCAATACAATATCGATCCATGCTACGCCCACACTTCAGCTGCCGACAAATCTCCATCGCGTTTATCAATCACAACTGCCTTGCATAAACCAGACGCCGACACACCCTCATCCAAAATTTATCTTTTCCACTTCCAACAGCTTAACAGGTGCCAATGAACGTAAACAAGGAACGTCTTTTGCCTCGTCAACCACTCAACCATCCACCACGGCTGAAGAAATAGCCCGGTATTTAAAAAGGCCTTCCACCTTGCAAGCAAGCAAGCATGTAACTCATCGTAGTCATAGCAGCTGTTTTACATCCCTCTCAAAAAAATGGCATTTTTTTCTGGACTTTTTCCGAGTGGAAAATTACAGAACATAGGACGGGAATTAAATCGGCATCCAGCGAAGGCTAGGTAGCGTTGAGGAGTGTGAGAAGGGTAGGCGCGATGCGCGCTGCGATTAATTCGACAGCTGACGGTCTTGGTAAGTCAAACTTTATGAAACTCACAAAATAATTTTTTATATCATTCCGCTTATTAAATGTCGCCGACATATTGTACACCTTAGTAAAGGATAGGTACGTTCGTGGGGTGTGGAAGGGATCGGTGTGACGCGCGCTGCGATTAAGTCGATAGCATTCGATCTTGGTGTGGCAAGAAATGCGTGTAAGTCGCCCTTGCAGTGTAACTTTTTTGGTTAGAATCTGCTTTTGTGATGGTACTTTTAAAAAGAAAAGCCGTTATTACGATATACTTAATTGGATAAAGGCTCAGAGTTCTGTAAATCTTCCTACAGTTATTAAATTTTCTTTTTTTAGTTTAAATATTTAAAACTAGACAGCAAACCTTAAAGTGATTTCGTTTGTTTGCTGTAGTGAAAATTAATGGTTATGTACCGGGTGGCTCCCAAATAGATATAGAATTTAAGATACTGATTCCCTACGTATGTGCCAGTCCTTTTGTTCCTGCCGTCTCTCGGTTTGGGAATCGTTGATTACTATTAACTCAAGATTTCAGTAAGTCTTGGCTTCAGTGCGGCACCTGACGTGTGCCTTTGTCTCGAGAAAGATGGGATCCATGGCGTCGGGTGTAGGTTTAACCAGATACACGAGCTTCCTTTTTTGCTAGTTGCTAGTTGCTATCACCATGCGACCAAAGAGGCTCACAAGAAGCCTAAATGTCGTTCGGCCAGAATAAGGGGAATTAAACATTGATCACAACGAGTAGGATATTGACTTTAGGAATTGATAAAAAGTGAAATAGTCCTTGGAAGGTTTCTATAATTTGGTAAAAAACAAAGATGGAAAGGTCGCTTTCGTGTTAACTTTCGTAAATTAAATTAAAGAACAGAGAATGATGTGTGACTTACGAGGGTCGTTTGAAAAGTCCGTGCAAAAATAAAAACTACTTAATTGTTTGGGGTAAACCTTTTTTATTTTTCAACATAGTCTCCTTTTAGGCTTATACACTTCGTCCAACGCTGCTCTAGTTTGTTGATCCCTTCTGAATAATAGGATTTGTCCAAGTCTGACAAATAGCCATTCGTTTCTGCAATCACCTCCTTGTTTGAATAAAATCTTTTTCCCGCCAGATATTTCTTCAAATTGGGGAACAAATAGTAGTCCGAGGGAGCCAAGTCTGGAAAATAGGGGGGATGTGAAACGAGTTGGAACCCTATTTTCATTAATTTTGCGACCACAACTGCTGAGGCGTGAGCTGGTGCGTTGTCGTGATGGAAAAGGACTTTTTTGTGGGCCAATCGTGGGCGTTTTTCTTGCAGCTCGGTTTTTAAACGGTCCAATAACGATGAATAATATGCACCTGTAATAGTTTTATCCTTTTCCAGATAGTCGATGAGGATTATTCCTTGCGAATCCCAAAAGACAGTCGCCATAATCTTTCCGGCCAAACGAACGGTTTTCGCCTTTTTTGCCGCAGATTCCCCCTTGGTAACTCATTGTTTAGATTGTTCTTTGGTCTCAGGAGTGTAGTGATGTATCCATGTTTCATCCACAGTGACGAAACGACGTTTAAAGTCCTGCCGATTCTTCTGGAACAGCTGCAAACCATCCTTGCAACACTTCACACGATTTCGTTTTTGGTCAAGCGTGAGCAATTGCGGCACCCATCTTGCGGATAGCTTCGATGCAAAATATTATGTACCCGTTCATTCGAGATGCCTACAGCACTTGCAATCTCACGCACCTTCACTCTTCTGTCATCCATCACCATATCATGGATTTTATCAATGATTTCTGGAGTAGTAACCTCAACAGGGCGTCCAGAACGTTCAGCGTCACTTGTGCCCATATGGCCACTCCGAAAATTTTGAAACCACTCATAAACTGTTCTAATCGAAGGTGCAGAGTCACCATAATGTTTATCAAGCTTCTCTTTAGTCTCCTGAGGCGTTTTGCCTTTCATAAAGTAATGCTTAATCAACACACGAAATTCTTTTTCGTCCATTTTTTGAAAATCACTCAACTTCCTCGATTCAAACGAATGCCAAACACAAAGAAATAGACCGATCTGGCTGAAACTTGGTGTGTGTTCTTCCAAGAGATGCTACTAACTAAACATAACCTCGATATGCGCCAGTAGTGCCATCTCTCTGACTTTGCACGGACTTTTCAACCCTCGTACTTTTCAGTTATCTCAAAGTTATTGTCTGGTCACAAAAAATGATTGCGTCATAGTCTTGATTAATGAACTTTAATGTCCACGATTTCAGAACGTAAAAAGTAATCTAAAACTTTTATTTATTGTTTATTCTTATGATGCATGTAGCATTATAATTTCTAAATTATTTATAGCAATTAAAATAAAAATAAGTAAATGTTGTTATTTTGATTGGTTTGTTTTATTTTCTCCGGTGATTTCATAATGTTTAAACGAATATTGTCTTCATTTCTCAACGAATTGGATATGATACATAAAGCTATAAATATTGAATATTTTCTAAGCTCAGCAAAATATTAACTTTTGAATGGTCGAAAAACTTGCGCACCATTAAAGATAGAAAATTTGTTACTACACAACACAGCTACACGCGCACATGACAGATTCTACATATGAATTCAAGTTTCAGGCTAATTTAACCCCTGTAATTCTAAACTAACAATTATACAAATTAAACAACTTACCATACGGTGAACCAGTTTAGCAGTTCACATCTGAAACAAAAAATTAAAGTATTAATTTAATAATTTACTTTTAAAAATAATTAACAAAGCTGCACATTTTTATTTACTTTGCAAAATATTATTTTTAACTAAAGTGTCAGAAATTTCATTTTCTCATTCATAATAATTCGTGACATAAATTGCATCGTAAAAAGAAAACCAACCTATCTACTAATCCAAAACAACATTTGTATAGCCAGAATATCTTTATTTTTGTGTCTGTAATAAAAAGCCAAGTTGAGATTATTCAAATTCGGAGATTAAATCAAGGCTGGGTACAACATGAACCACCACATAAGAACTTGTTACAAACAGATTTAGTTACGAGTTTAGTATCCATGTACTCTTCTTTAAAATTTGAAGCAGTAAGATCGTAAAAGCGTGGAATGTAAATGTAAATTGCACACTTTGTATCCCTCTAAAACGCCTTCATTCTAATTCGACAATAGTAAAACATTTTTCTTCTCTTTTTTCTCCTCGAATTTTACAGCTCAACTTTCTCGTTTTTAATAAAATTCACGAACCAGAAAAAATAAATAAATCAAACATTTTATAGGTCATAGTTTGATTTGACACGATATAGAACTTATAGTGGTTACCCGTATAATAGGCTAGAAATATTTATACAAAGAAACCGAATGCCGGCGTATTCATTTATCTTCATAAAAGCCCACTATCCAAGGTAAGGTCCGGTTAGAACGCGGGAATGAACAAACAGCTCGCGGATCGGTTCATTCTGAATATTGCCCGTTTGGATTTCCTCTAGAATGGCGCACCCTGTTCAGAATTAAACAGCTCCTGTTTCAATATAACCGCACTGCTGCGTTCCGATATAACTGGAGATCGTTTTCAATATGAACGGAAACATTTTAAAACTTAAAACCCTGAGAAAAGAAGAATAGCTTTTCATTATTCATTCTTCAACATCGTTATTTTTTAATAAACCATGTAGTAGTAGTAGCAGGAGATAGAAAACACGAGCCGATTTTCATGTAAAATGCATGTTTTCTCAATGTTGTTGTACTGTAACTTTTATGTAAGCTGAAGCCTAATCGATTAATTATTTCTGTGGAATGTATTGAATTCGGGCGTAATTGAGATGCTTGAGGTCAAGAACTGCATGTAATTAGTGATTTAATTAATCATTGTATATTTGATTTTTATTTGAGTTCGTTAATTTAATAATAATAACAATTTAACGTAATTACACTCTAAACCCGTAATGTTACAAACATTTCATAAAAAAATGCTCCTTCACTTTGGAACGTTTTACCATCAGATTACGCTCTAAACAATAAAAAACAGCATTAAATAATTTCTTAACAAATCATTTACCGACTTTCTATGGACAGATTTTGTCGAGCTTTCGATATGCCGGTCTTACTTCCAGATAAAACTTCACTGGAAATGACTCAAGAATGTTATCAAAGAGTTTTTAGAATTCCTCTAAATAACTGAACAGTCCTGTCTTGTGACGAGTTAAAACATTCTTTACTACTGTACAAAATAAGAAACAGAATTTTGGCTATTTACCTAGAAGGAGAGCATTTCTTGAAAGAATTAACAGTTTATCTAAAAAAAAAGAATATAATGCTACTCTTCGTTACGCAACATTAGAAAATTAGCAATAGGGTACGAGTCGCTTGATGGCGATAATCGCCTTGATCGTCCTATGGATTTGGTGATCTTAGTAAACTTTGTCACTACCGGGGAAAAAATTAATTAAAATATCTACAATGCTCGAGGTTTCCAGAACAAGAGTTACATACATTTTTCACGACCATTTAAGAATGAATAAAGTGAGCGCCAGGTGAGAAAAATTCTGGAAGATTGCTAGAAGCGTTACAGTTTATCGGCCTCCAGCTGTGGATTTTGATGTATTTATGTATAAAATGAATGAATTGTTGACAATTTTAAATAATTTTAATTGTGAAGTCGTAATAAATGGAGATTTTAATATTAGATTCAATATCAAAGACAAAACTTATGTTAAATTTATAGATATAGTAAACTCTTATGGATTTGTGCATACTATTACCGAATCGACTAGACTTTCAAATTGCATTGACAATATCTTAGTAAATTTTGGAAATTTTAGACAGTATAATACTTGGGTTGAGGATCCTGGATTATCGGATCATAAAGCTATATTTATTACCATTGAATGCAAACCTACTTTCAAGGATGAAGTCACCTCATATAGACCTTATACAGATGTGGGCAAATTTAGATTTTTTAAATTAATAGAAGCTATAAATTGGAATTTTGTAAATGAAATTCATGTTAATGTTAATACTAAATTTTCAAAATTTATTACTATCTTAATAGAATCGTTAAATTGTGCTTTTCCTGTGGTTACACAAACAAATAAAATCAAATCAAATCAAAAACTAACATGGTACACGTCGGAATTAAGAAAAATGAAGGAGCATTTAAATTTTTTAAAGGAATTAAATAAGGATTTTCCCAACTTAAAACTAAATGAATTGATAAATAGTTTTCGTGTAAAATATAAAAAAGAGGTGGAACGGGCAAAAAGTAACAAGTACATTAAACAAATCCATCATAGCAATCAAAAGCCTAAAGTGTACTGGAATATAATTAATGAAAACAGAAGGGGTAAGATAGTCTCAAACAAGATTAGTTTTGATGTAAATAAATTAAATAATTTTTTTATGAAACAACCGGAGAATGTATTGAATAGTCTTCCTTTAGTACAAAACACTTCCAGTCCAAATATTCAACAAACAAATGTTAAGTTTAGTATACAACCTGTATCAGAAAATAATATGGGTGATGCAATAAATAGATTAAAAAATAAAACTAGTCGTGATTATTACAATTTAAATGCAGTGTTAATTAAGTGTATTAAAAACATAATCATACCACCGCTTACTAAAGTATTCAATGGTTGTATTGAAGAAGGTATATATCCCAATGCCTTAAAAATTTCCAAAGTTATACCCATACATAAAAAGGGATCGTTGAATGATATGAATAACTATAGACCAATTTCTCTTGTTCCCATTATATCTAAAATATTCGAAACGTTAATTAAAGATCAAATTGTAGATTATTTTGAAGCTAGTAAACTATTTTATAATCAACAATTCGACTTTCGTAAAAATAGGTCAGTAACCGAAGCTATAAATTGTCTTTTAGATTTTGTAATTGAAGGTACGGAAAAAGGATCTTGGGTAGGGGCTTTGTATTGTGACCTACAGAAAGCTTTTGATTGCGTCAATCATGATACTCTGTTACAAAAATTACAGTTGTATAACTTTGATACCTCTAGTATTAAGCTATTTCAATCATATTTACAAAATCGCAAACAAAAAGTTTTTTTAAATAATACTTACTCGGAAGAAGGATTATTAACTTGTGGAGTTCCACAAGGATCCGTGTTGGGTCCTATCTTATTTGTTATATATATTAATGATTTACATACGACAATATTATCCGGTAAAGTAATTTTATTTGGTGATGATACAACGTTCTTGCGATATCATCAAGATGAGAATAATTTGTTTAATGAAATGAACATTCATCAACCTAAAATCAAAAATTGGCTAATACAAAATTGTTTAAAATTAAATGTAAATAAAACAAAAAAACTAATCTTTTCACATCGAACGCTTGTAAATCATCAAAATGAAGATTCTGTGAAATTTCTAGGAGTATGGTTAGATCCAGTATTAAGTTGGGATAGTCATATTGAATATTTAGCCACAATTCTTTCAAGAAATTTATTTGTTCTACGTAACTTAACTCATATTGTACCTACTCAAGTAGCTGTAACCGCATATTATGCTTTAATAAACGCACACATGGCTTATGCTGTTGTATGTTGGGGACATTCTGCTCATGCTAATAGAATCTTCAACCTGCAAAGAAAAGCTATACGTATCCTTACAAAAAAATCTTATACCGATGATGTAAGACAAGATTTTATTAGTTTAAGCATATTAACATTTCCATCCCTTTATATTTTTAATAGCTTAATTCAAACTAAAAAATATTTAGACGATTATAATACACAAAATAATGTTCATAATTATAGTACAAGAGATAACTTTAAAATTCGATTAGATTACTTGCGTCTTAATTCAAGTAGATATAGTAAAAATTATTATGGCCCTTTGTTTCTCAATAAATTGCCTGTGAACATTGTAAATTTGCCATTAAAATCGTTTAGAAATAGGATTAAAAGATATCTGATAAGCGAAGCCTTTTACTCAATTCAGGAATTTATGGATCATGAATTAAATTCCTGTAGCATAGACATGTAAAATAAATACAGCTTTATTATCATATCAAGAGAGATCTGTGATATACCATATAAGAAAAAAAAATTTACTCTGCTTTTTTTAAAATTTATAATTTGCATTATGTATTTTATTGTATTTATTTATTGTATTAAGTATTAGTGACTTATTATTCTACACTGTATTAAACTTCATTGTATTATTGACTTGTGCAAATACTCTGTATACTAGCATAAATGAATAAATGACAAATGACAAAGCCCATTATTGTAACTCTCCTTCAAAAAAGGAACGAATGTTCCCTTCAATTAATTTAATTTTATTTTATCCGCCTTTAACTAACAACTACATAATACTAGAATTTCGATTTTAAAAGTGATAAGTGCTCCTTGTAAAGAACTGTCTTGATACTATAACCAAAAACACGATTTTATTTAATTTTCTGTGATTTTACACGAAGCTTACAAACACTTTCGATAGGAAGAACGCGATCACTCACTTCTGTGCTTTTTTACTTTAAAACTAATTCCGCTTAGTGTTCGGTAGTATTCAGACGTCATTTGTGGTTCCTTCGTTTCCTCATCTGTTCTTCATTAACAAGATCCTGCAGCCTCGTAAAATTCAATTCTCAGCTGCAGTCAGGATTTGCTTTGTGTGTTGAGTACAGAAACTCCTAGCTCAGTACCTTTCCCTTTCTGCTGTCCAAAAAACGACAGCAGCTCGGGAGAGAGGGAGGATGTTTTACCCTTTTCGTGCTCTTGTTGAGGTTTCGCTCACTAAACGCCTTCCAAATCGCGAGACTAGTAACACCGCGGTCCAAAAAGCTCCCTTTCCCTACAGCAACTAACTCTGTCGGTTGCTATAAAGCTCTTTGCTTGCATCTCAACGTTATAATTACCGAAATATTTCTTTGGCCGGTGTGGAAAGTGAGTTTGCTGGTTGGCAAAGTAGATGACGTTCGTCGTTCTCATTTATCGGAACCGGACCAACCTTTGGATTATGAGATGTAACAGCTGAAGCTAAAGTTGAAGCGACAGCAGTAGGCAAAGCAGTTGATGTTCTAGAGCGCAGCGGCGTTTGATGTCGGTACCTGAAGTTTGGTGGGTGGTCCTTAGTGGGCGTAGTATACGTTGAATTTTGTTAAAGTATCATGCTGAAGATGGATGGAGTGATAAGGGCGTCGGTATACTGGCAGATAAGATCATTTGCGGTGGTTGCAGACGTCCGTTAGGTATCTTAGGGCAGTTGGTGTTGGAGGTCGTTGATACGGATATGTTGAATTTTTGGTGCCTACGTACATAGCGGATGGATTGCTAAATTTGGACTATTAGAAGGCTGATGTGGAGGCCCGCAACAAGGCATTCATTGGTTATCGCGGGCGGTGTCTTCCGAAGCTGATCTATTATGAATGATGAAGAAGCGAACAACGTACACAGAAAGAGAGATCGAACTCGCCTTAAATTGATGGATGGTGAATGTGGCATACAAATTATTTCATGGGCATGCCCCTACCCGCGCCCACGAAGAGGTGAGCAACTAGGAGCAAATAGTGGCAGTGGCGACGAGTCAACGAAAATTGCCACCGTAGGTGGCTGCCATTTAGAAAATTTAATTTCTCTATGGCTGGAGGTGATGAAGAAATGGGGCGCGAACGATGACAGGCACCAAGCAGTCCGCACGCCAATCCACGGCGATGATGTTGTTGACGACGATCAAGGCAACCTGTAAGGGGAATATGCCGAAGGACGTCCAGCAAGCCGCCGCACAGGGGCGACCGTGGAAGTGATCGTAGTGACGCGATAAGCGGTTCCTTTCAGAACTGTGTTGGTATGGTGTGGTAAGATCTGTGGGGTATGGATGTGATTAGTGTAGTGTCGTGTAGGTGTCTAGGTGTGTTGAGTGTGCCGTGGACTGGTGTGGAACTGTTCCGGCATTTGCCTTCACCACTAGGGGAAACCACGGAGAACCCTAGTGAAAACAGTGGCAAAAAGGAACCTACTAATATATCGGCTCTCAACGCATTAAAAATTTGGACACACGGGAGAGCAGGAAAGGCACACCTGCGTCAATAATCGCGCTTCTCCCCCCAAGACAATGACGTACGCGGATGAAGAGAAGTGACACCATCCAATCGCAAGGTGGTCCCGGAATGGATCTTTGATCCGCAAAACGAAGATTGCCAGGAGACAGCAGATAACAGAAAAATGATTATCCCGTAAAGACCATGCAAGACCAGTAGATATCATCTGTTATGTAACAACATAGCCGTCATCGGCGCCTTCGGTAATTCAGACTACAATTCAGAATTTATTTCCTCACTATATTAAGGCTCTAAAAATAATTGTTTCGTTAAAATAAATGTTTTCTAGCATAATATCTTTAAAGTTAAATTTGTATGGACTGTAATAATATAAAACGATGTGCTACTCAGAAAACGCCGACTTGTCTAGACGAACATGTGCAATAAGGACTCATGCTACCAAACAAATCTGTCAATATTTTTTTGTACCGTAAGAAAATGTGAATTGATATTTCGAAAAGTAACCGAGTTTAGCAGCTTGACAGGTGCGGCGACGAGATGATACGTACGAAATAAACCTACAGGCATGAATGTTGTCTATCCCACCCTCAAATTCTCAGCTTCACGTCGCTCATTAAAGCTATCTCGACGACTTTGAGAAAATCCTTTACGATTCAATGCTCTAGCTTCTGTTTCTAGGTTTTACAGCAGCCCTGCCAACTCCTCTTGCTTTTACCGTCAATGCTTCTGAACGTCATGATTGCTGAAAGCATTCTAGATGTACTTCACTTCCTACGCTATTGCTTGCTTTACAGCCGTAGCCAACGCCGGCAACTATCACTATCACTGCTCCACAATCTACACTAGTACCACTAGAAACACATCCGATATGATCGACCATAACGCAACGTGAAATCTTTATGTAAAGCACTGATTGGTCGAAGAAGCCATTTCGCATGAAATAGCCTCCGATCGGTTTCGGAAACTGAAAAACAACATTGGGAATCATCACCACAAAACTGACAAATCAAACTACCACCTATTCTCGTTCACAAATATCCAGATTATGTTATTACGACTTTCAGTATCAACGTGTTTTACAGATATCACCATGGTTTTGTATTTTTATAATTTTTTTAACTACGAGGGTGGTCTGAAAAGTTTCCGACCTAACAAAGATACAAGACATTTTTTCTGAAAATTCTTTTTTATTTTTCATCATAGTCTCCTTGTAACTCTACACACTTCTCCCAGCGATGCTCCCGTCTCTGTAACCCGTCCAAATAGTACTCGGCATTTTTCTCTGCGAAATAATTGTTCACGAAGGTGATTGCCTCTTCATTTGACGAAAATATTTGTCCTCCGAGCGCAATTTTTAGATGAGGGAACAAAAAGAAGTCGCTTGGGGCTAGATCTGGTGAGTAAGGCGGATGGTTAAGCAGTTCAAACCGTAATTCGTGAATTTTCGCCGTGGCAACCGCTGAGGTGTGAGACGGTGCGTTGTCTTGGTGAAACAGGATTTTCTTTTTCTGCAAATGTGGCCGTTTTTCGCAAGTTCTGCCTTCAGCTTGTCAAGTAAGCATAGTATGCTCCTATAATGGTTTTTCCTTTTTGAAGATAATCGATTAAAATAACTCCATGACTATCCCAAAAAACAGTCGCCATCACTTTCCCAGCCGAAAAAACAGTTTTTGCTTTCTTTGGAGCCGGTTCCCCCTTTGCAGTCCACTGTTTGGACTGTATTTTTGTTTCGGGCGTATAATGGTGTATTCAAGTTTCATCTACAATAATTAATCGGGGCCAAAACTCGGATTTATTTCGCCTAAACTGCGCCAAAAGAGCGTTGGAAATATTCATTCGAACACGTTTTTTGGTCTAACGTGAGCAAGCGCGGCACCCAACGCGCGGACAGCTTTCTCATGCCTAAATGTTGATTTAATATGTGACAAACACGTTCTTTTGACATGTTCATAATCTCTGCTATCTCTCTCACTTTAATTCGGCGGTCGTCTAGCACCATTTGGTGAACTTTGGCGATGTTTTCGTCGGTAGTTGCAGTTTTTGGACGTCCCGAACGTTCATCGTCTCCCAAGCTCTTACGACCACGTTTAAATTCAGCAGCCCAAAATTTCACTGTGGTAAATGATGGTGCAGAGTCCCTATACACAGAATCCAACTCATCTTTTATTTGCGAAGGCGTATTGCCTTTCAAAAACAAATATTTAATGACAGCTCGATACTCGATTTTGTCCATTTTCACAAAAACACTCACATCAACTCACTCAAACGACTGTTACATAAAAACTGCGCGTCCAAAATGGCTGAAACTTTGGTGACTAACTGTCAACAGATGAACAACGAATTTCAGTAGCTTTTATTTACGAGTGCTGCCATCTTCAAGTTGAGGTCGGAAACTTTTCAGACCACCCTCGTAGTATATGAAACTTAAAATAATTTTATATTTCAATCCGTGTGTAAAACTATCTTCCGTTGCTCGAATAAATCTTGTTATCGTTTGTTTCCTTTTTATGGGGAATTCAAAACTGGAAAGCCGTTTAGACGCAATAAAATAAATCTACTTTTTATGTAAAAGAAAGTTCTGACGACATAGTGTACAGTTTAGTAAAGGAAAGGTACGGTCGCGGGGTGAGGGAGGGGTTGGCGCGACGTGCTCTGCGAACTTTTATTGAATGAAAACTCAAAATTAGTCACTAAATAACAGAATATTTAGTTTAAATACTGAAAACTACATAGCAAACTTTGCAGTCGAAAGAATTGTTCATTTCTAGTAGCAAGAATTAATGGTTACATACCGGGTGTCTCCTAATTAGAGATAGAGTTGGAAACACTAAATTTTGTTTTGCGATCTTGCCTTCATTTTGAGACTATTACTGAAAATTATTACATGAACGCCCCATCATCTTTGATTTTAAGTTGTAAGCACATTTAATGCTGACTGATGATTTCTTTTTCGGTTTCTGCCCGTTACAACCTGACAAAACACATAAATTAGGCTTCCTGTCAAAATTCAATGATTTTGTTTGTACAATCTTTAAATTTTGTTCTAGAATTGCTCAGATTTTTTTTTATCTTGTATACAAGGTAACACGTGTGTCTTTAACTAACAAAGAACTGGGATTTTGTAAAAAAATATTTAGTTTTCTTGTTGTCTCTTAAATGTCAACTTGGTATACTGTAGCAAATTATCCTTTATTGCTTCCAGGTCAGGGAATATTATAATTAAACATGAAACTATCCGAGACCGATCAGCATTTAGACTTCTATCTTAAAATCAACTTTCAAGCATCAAATGAGTATTTAATAATGATGAATGCAGACTTATTTTCATAAAATTGAAATTCTGTGCATTCCTTTTGATTACATCTTATTTTCCATTTGTCGCATAACCATTACACAACATTTATTGATGAAGACGCCTTGTTTGTAGCGTCGCGGATGTGAACAATTTGTAAAGTCACGGAACGCGTCAGATCAAATGTCATCGAATGATAAATAGTTGATTCCCACTTTAATTCTACATCTCTCAGTGGGTCAACAAAAAGCAAAGTTATTATTTTGTTCGCTATTTTCTAAGATTCAGTCTAGTATATAATGTATCATAAATGTTTCTTGCAGTTTTCTTTTATATTAAAGCTCATTAATCAAAATAGGATAAGGATAAGTAATCCTTCCATGTTTCACAGATAACGTTAACTTTGAGTAGTAGCTGCATTTTCACAACTCTTGCATTCTACTCTCAGCTCAGTATCCATTTTAACAGAATAATACTTACTCTACGTATTAATCCTTCTTTATGTTCACTCTGTTTATCATACCTTGAATTTGATTTACGTAACCTTTGATAAAAACACCGTACACGTTCAGACAATTTAGCAGAAACCTTTCTAATTTACTAGTCTGAAACTCAACTCATGTCAGTAACAAATTTCATCTCTTTAATTTGAAACTTTCTTTATGTGGTTCTTTTGCTATTTAAGTTTCAAAACGTTTCTAACAAACTTACTCGAAAAATATCAGGGGAATTCATTCTTAAGTTCCGAGATAAATTACAGGTAAAGATCTTCGTCAGAATATTTGCATAAGGAGATGATACATTTAATTATTCAAGTTCTTAGATTCTCTTTCCAACTGAATAGTTCGATAGATGCCGAACGAATACAAACAAATCAAGAACCTTTTGATTTTCTCTCTAACCAAATTGTTTATCAACTTTTAGCTAATTTTATAAATTTATCATTCAAAACACTCTTGGTAATTTAAAAGCTAAAATAATTTCTCTTTTAAACTAAAACAAACTTTCGCATAGAAGGTAAAACATGTTTTAAATTTTAAAACCTGAAAAGGTTTTTCTTTCGAAGGCCGGGAGTCTTAAAATTCCCCGTGGAGAAATGTGTGGTATTTTAAACCTGTAGTGCCTAATACCTTATTTCTATTCTATACACGTTTTTGGTTTTCTCACTTTTAATTTCTTTTAATTGATGTATTACTTGAGCAAAATGCAATCTGTTGGGGATTTTCTATAACTCAACAGGTTTTATATATTTTAAAAATAATTGAAATAAAGAGTTTTAATTTTAAAGTAATGTGTACTTAACATTTATGTGGTCGTTTCAAGATCATTCAGCAAGACTTAAATTAACTGACAAAATTGCATATTCGATGTAAGGTTATGAATATAGAAAAGATGCGAGTCAATTTCAATAGCAATACTCTATCATCTATTAAAATTAACTCGACGTTTTAGTAAAATAATAATTAAGCAACCAAATCTAAAATAAACTTACTTTTCTTTATTCGGTATCGAATATAAGCCTCGAAGACATTTTAATGTAAAAGAAAAATCTCAGAAAAATTGTTTTATAAATATTTAGTTAGAAATAATTGTTTCGTTATGATAAAATCTTTGCTAGCAAAATATTTTTAAAGTTAAATTCGTATGCGCTGCAAAAACCGTTTTGTTACTCAAAAGATGCCAGCTTATCTAGACAAATATAAATATAAAAAAGTCATGTTATCGAAATCATGATAGGTAAATTCGCCAATTATAGGTCTCCAGATCAGAATTAAGTAAGATGTAATTGAGATTTGTTTGTCTCTTGGTGAGATTAGAAAGTGTTTTAAACTCCGCCATTGCCTGCCCCAAGTCAGGATGAGGAAAAAAAGAGGGAGAAGTAACAATCTCGAAAAGCAACTTTGCAGAAAGATGATAATATTACGAGGATAGTAGAGAATGTAATATCACTAGATAAAACTTTCTCTGCGACGTTCTGCGAAATCCAAAGATATAAATCTCGCTCAATCCAAATTTAAATTATAGCACCCAGTAAGGGTCCTTTCCTAGGGAAGCTGAAAACCGGCCAAAGACCTCGCAGCAAAACATGATACTATAAGCTCACAATGGCAATGAGAGCGAAGAAACCACCAGCGTCTGACCCACAGTAGACGCTTGAAAGGTCCTCCATATATGGGGGTTATGGCGTTAGGCATTGACAACCTAACATGCATAAAACACAAAGGGAAATAAATAAAATAGACAGGACAAAAAATATTGATAATCCACAGTTCTGTGATATTGAAGTCCCAGTTAGAGATTTCAACCAAGAAAGCAAAAGAAGAACGAGAAAAGTAAGAAAACTTTTAGTAGGGACATGGAATGTACAAGGATGAAACAATTAAATTGTAGAGGTTACCAAAGAATTCCAAAAAATTAATATAGATATATGCAGGTAGTGGAACGGAAAGAGTGGACGGACTTTTGCATATGTGTAGTATAGAAAAAGATAAAAAAAGCAAAGGCTGGTGTAGGCATAATGATAAAAAAAGAATACGAGAAATGCATAAAAGCGTGGGAACCGATCAATGAAAGACTTATAAGCATCAAGCGCAGAGATATTTTATCTTGGGTGCTTATGAACATAATAAAGACAACCCCACAAACGAAAAAGACTTCTCGGAAACACTAACAGAAAACATAGCAAACCTTTAAACTTCGTAAGAAATCATAGTTACAGGAGACCTAAATGATATAGAGGATAGGAAAAAAATCATACTGTAGTAGGGAAATAGGACAACGGAGAGAGACTGACCGAACTGTGTGAGTTACATACAAGCACAAAAACATACATAAGTAAGTACACGTAGATTCAGAAGACACAAAGTCTCCGATCGCTAATTGACTGTATAATTTTAAAAACGAAGACGAGCATCAGAATAAGTGGGGGTAAATGTGGTATGCGGAACCAACCACAAACTACTTGTAGTAAAAATGGAGTTCATACGGAATGGACAAAAAGGATGAAAAAAGAGAGAAAAGGAAGACCGGCCTACAGCACAACAGAAGAATTATAAAGTACGACTATAAAAGACTAGACTACAAATTAGTCGAATTCAATTATGATAACACAAATGACATACCAAACACATAAGATTCAGTATAAGACAGGCAGCAAAAGAAACTAACTATAGGGAAAAAAGAAAGAAACTTACTAGCTAAGAGCTTGAAGATAGATGGAATCAGCAGAGTATCTTTTTCTTCTTCTTAAGGTGCCGTCTCCCTACAAAGGTTCGCTATCACTAAGGCTATTCTGGCCTTGGATACTGCAGCTCTAAAAAGCTGTAGAAAAGTACAACCAAACCACCCTCTTAAATTTTTCAGCCATAAAGTTCTTCGGCGTCCTATTGAGCGTTTACCTTCAATTTTTCCTTGTATTATTGGTCTTAGTATCCCGTATCTTTCTCTTTGCGTGGTATCTCCTGGATTTCTAATTTACAGATCTTAAAGCTCTCCAGGATATCTTTAATATGCACCGATATATCCACATCTTACAGACTGCCAACCTCCTCATCATATCCTTGTTGAGTTTCCATGTCTTTGATCCATATAACAGAACTGGAAATACGTAGCATCTGATCATTCGAAAACGGAGCTGTAAGTTGAGGTTGCGACAACAGTGCGACTGCTTCATTTTAAGAAATGCAGTTCTAGCTTGTTCTATTCTTGTTTTTATTTCTTGTGACTGGTCATGTTTTTCATTGACTTGAGTCCACAAGTATCTGTATTTGGAAGCTTTCTCGATTCTCTCAGAATTTATGTATATTAGGTTTGTGTCGTTAATCATTATGGCTAAGTCGAAAGCAGAGTATAATAATTTCAAGTTTTTTTATACAGGATAGGTTGCATTTCTCTATAACGCAACCTTTTCCAAATTTTATTATTCAAATCTGAATGTAAAGTTTGGCTTTCGAGTTTATTGCGGAATCCTTAAGACTTAACGCAATACAGCGTTGGCGCCCTCTTTAGTTTTGACGAAGCTTACCAAATGTGTAATTTGAGCAAGATTTTGATTGACTTGATGTGTTTCGTTTACTGTCTTTGGCCGTCAAAAAAGCTAAAACAAAAGATTTTACACGGCAGTTATTATTTAATCGTTGTAGTGTCGATTTAGAACTCTGCTGACTTAACGCGACCGACTCATCATGATCTTTTCATGGTCTTTCACAGAGAGATTTTACTTGGTAGCCAAGACATTATCTAGTTTTCTTTTTCAATTATTTTTAACTGAAATGCCAACCTTTTAGAAAAACCCACATCTACCAATAGCGTACTTTTATCAGAGGTAAGATTTGCAAACTTCCTACTGAAAAGCAGTTTGCGCAACCCAAAGCTAACCCATTGGCAAGGTCGTGGGTTCTGTTAGATGTTGGAAATGCTGAAAAATAATAATAGAATAAGATTGTAACGGGTGCCAGTTCTTTGTACCTAGAGATATTCAATCAAGCAACACGAAAAACTAACCTCACTATACTATACTATAATTAAATTTTATTTAATTATGATACGGTTCATTTTGTTGGAAACCAAAATTGAGCTTTTTGTGCTGGGATTCACATGCTGAGGCGCATGGGATAATTGGGGAAACCTTCAAGAAAGTCTCTAATTCCTTGGGTGCAAAAACCAAACCTCCCGAGAAGTCTTGGAGTTGTAGGTAAAAATAATTAACTTAATTAAGCAATGAGAAAGCTGAACAATCAAACCTATCCATACTCTACATACCGGCACGTTTCTTGTTATGATTGTAACTCAAGTAGACTACGAATTCAGATAATTTAGTTGTATTCCCTAAATGCTCCAAATCAGTGCTGTTTATACGTTTTAAATGTGCACATTTGGAAAGTACAGCCATGGACTAAATTTTATTTCCAAATAGAAACATAGATAAGTCTTTCTTAGAGATGCCTTTTTATTTAAAAAGAAGAATTTCAAGGATCAATTTGTCATCGACAAAATTTCGTTTCTGCATAATCCAAAAAGTTCTTACGAAGCATTTTAAAATTGTTCAAATCTATTTGTAGGCCCAGTTTACGAAAGTTCAAGAAAGTTTTACTGATTCTGATCGTAGAGGTCTGCACGAGTCGAGTTTTCTAGTCGGGCCTTTATGCAGCCTGAATCGAAGCTCGGGTTTGCATCGGGCCGGGTCTACAGTTTAGAAATGTATCAGGTTTTTCGAGCCTGCGTCCAGTCCTGTCAAACCTATCAAGTTGTTAGAGCTTATTGTACGGACCTTTAGACTTCTAGGCTCTTCGGGCTTCTCGGACCTGTCTTGGGTCGTTGGGTCTTTTTGATTTCTTGGCTCTTCGGGCCTCTCGGTCGTCGAGTGTTTTGGACTTCTTGGCCCTTTGGGTCTCCGAGCCGTCTGGATCTCCCGGTCCTAACGGACCGTTAGGACTTCTCCGGCCTGTTCGACTTTCTCGACTTTTCGGCCCTTCGGGCTTCTCTCGGGCCTTTCGTACTGGTCGGGCCGGCTTTTTTGTGCCTAGTCGGACCGAGCCTGGAAATTTCGGCCCTTGCAGGGGTCTATCTGAACAATCAAAGGCGGACCGATTTTTTTGTTTATAGAAATTCGTATTTGGTCATTGCGAGAAAGTTTCTACATAATTAAAAGCACAATTATCAGTGTGATTTTATATTTATTAAATTCTAAAACAAATACGTAATTACTAAGATTCTACAGTACACCATGATAAAAAGAAGGTAAGATTATGTCGTCTACCAGCTTAGGATTTTGAATGCATTGCTTAACTGTATCAGCGCTAATAAGTGCCGTCAGAGAGATTTTGGTCACAGTTATGTCATTCCATTTTTATAAGTCCAATGTAATTTTCAGATTCAAAATTGTATTTTGAAAGTGCGAAAGTTTGAATTCTTGTAAATGTAGGTTTCTCTTGTCGAGCCTTTAATATCCCCCATAAAAACAAAACTTGCATGGTTTTTGATTCATCGGCCTACATGTTATTATTAGAAAAAGTCATTCCTTTGTACTACTGGATCGCCTACAACCTTTAAGTTGTTTGATGCATAAATGCAAAGACCTATAGACCTTTAATATAAAATTTACTAATGCAAGTAGATTTTCAGTCGGTTCAGAAGCAGAAACGTAGAATCTAAAAACTCTGTTTGCTATTATCAACCATCTAGAGTGCACAATTTTGCCTGAATTTCTCTTAAGTGGACAAACTTTCACTGCATCATCCATAGTTAGTAATTTGGTGCGTGTAGTATATATAAAGCTGATCGGAGCTCGACTCGCTTTTATTAGATGCATTAAGCAGAGTACACTACTTAGATGGTTTGATTGGGCTGAGGGAAGCTACACACAATTTTCTAAAGATTTTCCAATAAGTTCTGTAAAGTTGCAAATGCTCAAACAATCATTTCTCTGTAGCTTTCGAGAATTTTTTTGTCTCGTCTGACCAGCAACAAGCGCTAAACTCGCACTTCCTCGTCACAAATGATTTGCTGCGAGATAAGCTAATGCAAGCCCCGGACGCAGCAAAGCTCGTCTTCAAAAACAAGAGGCGTGAATAACTCTTTCTCTTCTTCGCAGACTTAGCATTCTTCAGCCTTTGAGAAAAGCCATAAAGGTCCCTACACAGCTCTTTTCAGATGTCTTTTCGTCGCAGACATCAGCATACATCATCCTCAAGCACGTCCATTTAAATCCTGAAGATAACTCATCGTCACTCCGCAGCTTGGAGCCCCTCAGCACCCGCCTAAACTAACCGGTAACATACGTTTTCCTATGTTTCTGAATTGAAGCTAATTCTCACCTTCTCAGCTACTTCAAGACTGATCCATCCTACCGATCACCCTAAATTAGAATGATAAAAACACTAAGCTTCCAGTTGCGTTGTTGACTAATGAATGTTCATAAAATAAATTGACGAATCAAATTTCCACTTTATGATACTTGGAACTGCTTTTCAATTGTTTATATATACGGTCGCCAGACTTTTTTCACTGCAGTTGTTCAGCAGCCCCTAAAAGACTTTGGATAGCACCGGTAAGGTGTTAAGGTTTTGGTGAACAGGAATCTATAAGTCGAGAAGACTAAGAAAAAAGACTAAGCTTACAATTAAACTGAAAAGACAAAATAGTTCTTTACAGGCATGTAAATTGTTTCAGGACGACGTTGTAACGATAGTTGCTGGTCATGAAACTTCTAACAAAGAAAACAATTCATTGGTTTGTTTTTTATATGTCGGACATGCGAGAAGACATAAGATCTGCAGACGGGTAACTACAGTAGAAACTAAGGTTCATTTAAGGTATATCAAAGCAATGGGCTAGGACGAAAATGAGAGTTAATGCCAAGGAAATACGTAAAAATATATATATTGCTGTGGTTTTAGAAAAATAAAGTCAAATTTTGAAAGTTTAGAAACTTGAAAAAGGATTAATACGAATGCCCTGACGCAGAAATCCTCCGATCTTATATCCAAAGATTACTTTGCTTTTGAGTCGACAAAAAATTCACTTTGATGGCACCACTCACTATTGTTAGAATTGACACCAGATCAATGTCCTAAACAAATTAAATTAAACGATGTATTCTCTTTAGATTTTCTGAACACTGAAGTTTCCATCCTGTTTGACACTTTATTCCCTAACTACGTTTAAACAAGTAGTTGCCTAATTGTTTACTCTCTATAACAATTCTTTTAGAGCAAACCCTCGTGCACAGGCCAAAATTTGCAAGCCCGATCCAGTCCAGCCTGACTAGGGACTCGAAAGGCCTGACAGGAATGACTCGACTGAGGCCCGACATGACCTAACCGCGAGCTTTGAGCCGGGCCGTGCAAAAGCTCGACGACGCAACCCGTCCTGTCGACGGTGCAGTACAGAAGTAATCCCCCTTTTCAGATCAATACAATAATTACGTCTGTCCGAGTTAGTACAAACAAGTCCTCGATCTGGTGCAGACAAAAATGCTCCGCTGTGGTTGACTACAAAACTAGATCGTCCAAGTCAGGCAAGTCACAAAAAATATTTAAGTTTGGTGTAATTTGAAATCGTCTACAAAGATAACGCCCCAAAAAGCCTGACAAACCTGATAAGCTCGGCAGATCAGGCAAGCCTGAAAGGCCCAAACGACCCTGCATACGCAAATGGCCGAAAGGGCTAAATCCAATTTCTTAAGTGAAACGAAAGCTGCTATTTATTTAGGAGTTCGGCTAGACACTAAGTTGCAGTGGTCAAAGCACGTCGATCAGCTAGCACAGAAGAAAAATAAGCGAATGAGGTTACTGGGTAGACTAGCAGGAACGAGATGGGGAGCTATGGAAAACGTCTTGACGCAGGCATACACGGGGTATGTTAGACCCGAGATGAAGTATGGGAACGAACTGATTTCCACAGTCTCCAAGACAACTCTGGAGAAGCCAGAGAGAACTCACAACCAAGCTCTGAAGTTGATAACTAAGGGTTTCAGCTCTACCTCTGTTAACGCAATGGAATTGAAAACCGGTGTAGATCCCCTATCGATAAGAAAAGACCTGGTAGTAATAAGTCTAAATGGAAAAACTATAAGCCACCCACTCAGAGACTGAAAATAGTTTGGATATCAAAGAAAGAAAACCCTTCCCACAATATGCAGTTAATGTTTTGGTGCGCCACATCGTTAAGGTAAGGTTATACTTGGTCGAGCAGATGAATAGAAGTGAAACTCCATTAACCATGTAAAAAGCCATTCCACTGGAAACTATTCATGAAAGATATCCAGTCACAGAGTGGAATCGGGGCGCAGACGTCTACGCAAAAAACTTCCAGATCTCGCAAGCAGTCGAGGCTTTGACCTCGAATTTTAATGGAAAGGTAGAGGCTGCTAAAGTTGCGCGTGAAAATAAAACAGTTCTTCTCATTGCTTTCCAGGCAGCTATTCTGGCTCTCACGTCCCTGGAAGATAATTGTTCAACGTTAAATGTCCGCCGCAGTCAGCAACTGATGTCAGAGTTGATAGGATCTGGGTGGACTATCTAGCTACATTTAGAGGCGAGGTCTGTATTTGGATTTCGCACTTTTTGTTACAGAAAACGTTCCACCTCTCGATATTACATTCTCTACTGTCCTCGTAATATTATCTTTCTTCTAAATAAATTAAACTCGCGCGATCATATTAGTTTGGTTCATTTCACGGCCTCCAGTAACTGCAGGCTAATAGTGGTCCTACCCACCCCTAACCCCTCTGATCCTATTTACTTTCTTATTGCTAAGGGGAAAGACACGCCGAGCCGTAGAGATTTTCTCTACCATACTGTTTCCTGTGCCCTTCCTAATCGATGCTCCTCACTCCCATCTCCCCACTTCTGTTAATACGCCTTCACACCCATTCTTTTTTATTAATTATGATTCATCGTTCCAGACATATTCCGTCCGTTTTCTACTAGTTGGATTTACGCTTTATCAGGATACCGTACTTAACGTCTTACTCCGGCGTATGAGACATATCTACATGGAAAGACCCGTATAGTAACGATGGGCGGAATAATCGCTTTCTGTACCAAAATTCCGCATCCATAGAAACCCCATGGCAGGCAGCCCTCTTACTCAGGTAAGGTAGCTCAACAAACGTTCTACGGCAGGTATGATTTTTTATAACCAATTTCTCAGAGCGATGAGGAGTAGAACGAGACAAAAGAAGTGCGTTAGCCATCTTAACGGGCTTCCTATTTACTCTGATTTTCTATTATCTACCTATATTGGATCCCTAGCCACTGTGGTATCAGAAAAAACGAGCAAGCTGATAGGCTAGCAAAAGAGAGCTCTGAGAAGCAGCAACTTCAGGTACCCTTACAATTCAACACAACAAATAGACTGCAAGAGGAGCGCTAAAAAGTGAAGTGAAAGCCAGGCATGTTGTGGGTGTGGAGGGCAAGCAGTGATCCTTCCTGTTGGAGCCCAGTGGTCGCCTGCTTCATGATCTTCTCAGAGATGTGGCCGTAGCCGTGGCCTGCTTCAGACTGCACACACGGTATGACTACTTGCAGGCACACCTTCATCGCATAGGTGTCGTCGACACTCTAGCATGCGTGGTGTGTAGTGGACAGGAGGATATGACTAGAAACCACCTCAACGACTGTGAAGCCCTTGCACAATTACGACTGTCAGAACTTCAAGATCAACAGTACAGTAAGATCAATAGAATTTATAATTTATTGGGCTGCTCGTCGCCAAATGATTATCCGTCAATAGGGCAAATGTCATGCCGTTATTAAAAAGAAAAATCCAAAAGGCCCAACAGAGCCGAGCAGTTCGACAGGCCCGAGCGGTTCTACAGGTCAGATTCGATTAAAAAACAGGGTTCGTGCAGGCTTCGTTCATACAACTCCTTAATGGCCGATCTGGCCCTAAAACGCCTACAGGTTAGTATTTCCCTAGTTTTTTCTGTCAGCTCAAAGCTCATTAAATTTATTTGTTCGTGTGCTTGGTGACTGAAGCCATACATCTCGAATTAGTCACTTCTCTAACTAACTTTATAAATCTTTAAATCCTAACAAGAATTATATCTCAATAAATATATAAAATAGGATTTCATTATGCCCAAAGGGCTGCACCGAGGTGGCATATGAAAATCTGGCATTAAATCAGTTAAAACATATTAAGAAGAATCTTAGGCAACACATCTTTAACTTATGAGGATTATATAGCCTCTTCATACAAGTAGAGGCAATTTTAGATTCTAGACCTTTTTTCCACCTATCCACAACTGAACCCCATTACCTCTAGGCTATCTTCTCATATCAAGAGCTCTTTACGCTCTTCCAGAAGCAATTCTGGACCGGCTCGATAAGCTCGACTGTTAATAATTTAAAACAAAGTGTCTTGTTTGCAGTGGTTGCTTGGTTGGCTCATCAAAATCCATTCCTTTCCTGACGGTATAGTTCGATCCGTCACTCTTTGAATTTCCAACGGACACCATGTGAAATGATCAATTCACAGATTAACTTTGTTTTATCACTTTTATGTTTATGTTTCTTGTTTAGAATAATGTGACTTCAAGGCGGGCGGTATGTTACATACTCCTATTTTTAACTTAAACATGCGCGCATTCGCCACCCTTCACAATTGTTACTTATGTCCTGTTCCAGGCAGTTCAGTGTTTTGTCTTCAATGTAATTTAATTATTGCAAGCAATACAATTAACTATAATTTATCGAAAGTAAGTCAACTTTAATTTCAATTTACGTGCTTCACACTAACTGGAGAATATCATGATGCAGGTCTTCAGAATGAGTTCAGAATTACATTCAAAACTACCTTGGCAGCAATCAGCCTTTTAGAAATTCTTTGATTTTTAATTTAAATTTTTGGAAAATAAAAATGACATTGTTTACGTTAAGAAACTAACTTTCTAGCTCAAGAATACCTGCCACTGCAATGAGATTTTTATTATGTGCGGACCTTGACTAACGTCATTCAAAAGTTCATGACTGTGAATTGCAAAAATACACCGATAAAAAAGATTAAAAGCCGCAAAAACATATTTTTATCTAAACTGCTTTAGGTAGGACTAGTAACTGTTACCTTTTACATTTTATTTTCTTTGTTATTGTTTACTTTATGTAGAATAATTTACATAAATTGCATACTAAGTGGTATATAACTTGCTAAACAATTATACGTAGAGAGAGCTAACAGTTTATCTTATAGCTGTCTCTGCATTTGAAGCGTAAAATCGGTTTTAGAAATTTACACAAAAGACAGCTTAGAGTTTGAAGCCTTAATCGAAGCGGAATTGTAACCGTCAATAAGTAAGCAAACATGTCTATTCAACGTTTGTTCAACAAAGGGCTCATAAGCAGAATTCCCTAGCAGCAGCAGCAGCAGTAGTCTGGTTTAAAAAAATTTAATGTTTACATACAAACGACAGATTTAAAAAAAAATGGAATAAATGGGAAAATTCTAATGCTTTATTACGGGATTATATATATTCCCCTTATTTCGCTTATCTGTAAAACAAGCCATAAAATTACATTTACTGGTGACACACAAACCCTCTCACTTCCTCTTATAAGATCCTTTACTAACTAAAACCTCGTTTAACCTTTCTAAGGTCCTCTCTAATTTATCTTTGCTTCTCGCCTTGCACCACACTAACTTAGGTTTCTTTTTACTCCCTGTAATTGCTAAATAAAGTTGGGTAAAAGGAAACAAAAAATTTTATTCATTTATTTCGATTATACAGCCGTCCCGGGAAATATATTTTATGCAAAACAAACCTCATTTTCCTCACCTCTATATTTTATCAAAACTAATGTCATTCTCATTTCACCCTAAAATTTCTTCAATTTGTCTTTTCTCTCCTCGCCCTAGAATTTACAAATTAGTTTTTTAGGTAGTAACCAAGATAATTGCTAAATAAAGTTAGCGATGTTATCGTTTTCATTTCAAATTTTCTTTTCCAGAATGTTCTCTCATTATCAAGGTGAAATGAGGTTTACAAATCGTCTTTAACTACACTGCTTCGCTTTGCAGTTTTGTTTCAATAGGATAGGTTGACTTGTTTTAGGAAATACGGCGCCGCTGAATAAAATTGCAAAGGGATTATTTTCCAGACATGATGCTGCTCCCGAAAGATAGAATTTAAGTTTTAAGAGAGTTTACCGGGAAACTCATTGGGGCAAATTGAAAGAAAAAGTAGAAGGTAGCGAGTTCTCGAATTTTCTCCTTTTTTTATCTTAAAAATTTCATTTGGTTTACTAAAGAAATAGGATTAAAGTTTCCGAACCGACCTACAATAAAGCTTAAGCGACAACAGTAAAGTCGGGGTAAGTTATAGGAAGCATCAGATTAGTTGGACTTCATTGAAAATTTATGTAATTAATCCCCCGAGTTCTTGTGCGGATGCATATTACCGTTAGCATCTGCTTAGAATATATTGTGCGAATAAATCTACTATAGCTATCTAGGTTAGTCAAATGGAATTTAGTGCGAAAAACGTAAACATACTCATAGAAAAAAAGTTCAAAAGAGGAAAACAAAAGCGTATGCTGAACAAACTTTCCCGTTTCTGTAATTATATAACATCAAAAGCCATTTGCCCTTTGTGGTATATTTCCACAGACAAAATATAAAATGCTTTAAGTATATTTAGATCAAAGCTACACAAGCCATTGTATGTTACAAATTTTTAGTTATGTCGTTTGTTTGGATAAATCTTCCTTGCACCTTAAAGTTCACTTGAAATTTCGAATTTTGCATAATTACCAGGCTTGCTGGAAAAATTTCTGCAATCGGGTATTTCCGGTGATGGTGTCGAATTCGAAAAGTTTGACACTTCTAACCTCTAATTCAGTTGACAATTCGTACCCACGCTAACAAGTTCTGTTCACATAGCGCTTTGAAATAGTAATTTTGTGAAAAAATGGAACTCACGCGTGAACATTTTCGAGCAATGATTTTTTACGATTTTTGAAGTAACTTAAGATCCAAACAATGCATCAAACGGCTTAATGCGCTTTTGGTGAAGAAGCTTCATCGAATAAAACTGTTTATAATTGGTTCTATTCTCAGTGATAGTTATAGTATTGTTACAAAACTTTAAATTCTACACAACGTCAAAGTAGCGAAAAGCCTTCGAAGACCTTTCACCACTTCCCTTATACTAAGTTCCTTGTACGACATTTCTTATAGTAATTATTTCTTTTGGACAGTAATAGTCAATATAAAATAATAAACAAAATATTGAGTAAAAAGAGGAATACTTGTAGTATTATTACAAAACGTTAAATACTATAAAACGTCAAAGTAGCAAGAAGCCTTCGAAATTTATTTCCGTTTGCTCTGGGTGCACTTCTTATCGTGTATTGGTTTTAGTTATAAAAGTTTTGCAAGATTTAATAGTTTGTAAATATCAAAATAAATGTTATGGAGTAGACTGTGTTTGGCCTGCTCGTATCTCGATGACTTTTGAGAACAGAGTGACAGTATGGGCGGTACGAGCTAGTGATGCTGTTGCGTTGTGTTTTGTCTCGCTTGGGTAGTTTTAAGACGCTCGTGTTTTGTGACATTTTACCGTGTGTTTCTCTTTAACTCATTTAAGGCATGTTGTGTTAAATCTCTGTTTCAATAACGCAAATTACAGGAAAAGCCCCATTCTAAACAGACCTGCTAAACTCGAACGAATAAATATAGAAAACTAGAGGTTCCGTGGGCGGGCGTCTGCTATCGCCGAAGGCGACCATGCCTCGAACTTTGCCCTCGTCCGGATCACCTTCAACTTTACCCTCTTTCCGGCCGCCTTCGACAGCCCTGGGTTCAGCTTTGCTTTCGTTCGGGCCGCCTTCGACTAGTTTCCAATCCTCTGGTATCTGTTTTCTGTTCCACGCTTTGTTTATTACTGACTGTAGTGCCTTTTTGTTTTCTTTCTCCTTGTATTTCAGCATTTCTGGTCTAATTTTGTCTTGCCCAGGAGCTTTTCCGGCTTTTAGCATTTTTAATGCCTCTGTTGCTTCTTGCTTGGTTATTTCCGTTGAGTTCGTATCTGTTATTTTTATTACTTCTGAAGCTTCATTGATACTTGGTGTATTTTCACATTTAAATGATTCATAAAAATATTCGTACCATCTATTCTTAATGAGTTCATCTGCGTTGTTCTTCGCCTGAAGCGGCCATTAAGACATTTACGCAACTGGTTTCTGAGGTACCAGCTTCAGATTGGAAAAAATGCTTCGAAGATTAGTTTGAGCCTATGCACAAGTGTATTGATGCTAAGAGCGAATATTTTGAAAAACAATAAAGCCATTTACTAAATTGTATCTGTGTTTTTTTAACCATTTGTAGACATTTTTCCAGCAAGTTTCGTGGTAGATAATAACACCTGTTCAGTAACCTTAACGGATTTTTTGTAAAGATAACGTCAACCACTGACAAAACAACAATCTCGGTGTCTTCTGCTTCTATTTTTAGAAAATCTTTCAAAATTCACTGCCTTTCAGAGTCCACCAACGATTATAATGATGGCAGGAAGTGCTCTACTATTCCGTTCGTTGTTATCACTGTCTCTATCCAGGTCTGTGTTAAACATTATTGCAGCTAAATCATGATTTTGAGTTAGAGTAATTGCTGACCTCATCAGAAAGGGCTCTCCTTCAACCTTTGGTTCTTCCCGTTATCCTCCGTCCCTCCATCTATTATTTTTGTTATGACCTCTTTCTTGTGGCAGTCGACGATTTAGCTCTGGGCCTGGAGTTTTATCCACTTTTTAAAAACGTCACTTTGAATTTGATTCATAAATATTTTAAATATCAGTCATATAACTTATTTTCAGCCGTATCGACTATTGGGCTCCATAGCCAAGCTTAATCGAATCCATCGTCCAACAAGAACATCAGGATAATGGACATTTTGGTAGTGACCTATGTCAGAAAACTAAAGCCTCCCATGCTATAAAAAGTAGAATGTATCACGTCATCTCTGAAAGGCCTAACGACATTCTGTGTTCTATGAAGAGCTACGATTAAACTCATACTCGATAGAGACACAATATAGGACATCACAGAAAATTCTTTCGGCTAATAGAACGCAATTCGGGTTCCAGACTTGGATAACTGTTCTGGTATCCTATCTAGTATCAAGCATATTCGCAACAAAGACCCGAAAGGGTCAGTCGAAAAGTCGGTAAAATCTTGCGAGCCTTCTGCCACATGAATCACACAAAATGGGCCACTATACAACCCAAATTAAAGTTTGACCTAATCAAGCTGTTCATAAGAGTACTGGGTATGTCCCCATAAAATTCTGGATGAATAAGCGAACAGCTCTTTTTTGACAGTAACGATGTTCTCTACAGTAAACAGGGTAATGAATTAAAATGAATCCCCAATTTTGGAATTGGCTTCCAACAATCTAAAAGCAGCCGCCAAAAAGAAAAGGAAACGTTACCATGATACAAGGCAGATCTAGTGCCTTTTGCAAATGGATCGAAGGTGTTAGTACGTACGTATATTGAAACCTTCCAGAGTTTAGGTGAATTCTCATTTTGGTTTATGAGATACATTTTTTTGAATTCATTAGTGCCTTCCATACTTCCATACCTTTGATTCCCTTTTTGTGTTCTCCAGTTCATCTCTATTAGTTCATTTAGCTTTGTACGTATGTCTAAACAGTCTAAAGCATTTCTATCAATCCTGTCATAAGCCTGTCATAAGCCTGTTGAAAATCCATGAAAAGAACATACAGAATTATCTTGTACTCATAACATGTGATTTGGATTTTTTTAGGGAGAAAATTGAATCTATTACTTCTTTGTTGTATTCAAATCTCGCTTGGTACTACTCTTCAAATACCTTATCAGCTGCTTCTAGTCATGCTGATTAATATTTTATAACAGGTATTTAATAGAGCTATTTCTCTGCAGTTTTATATAACGGGCATATTAACTCTTGCTCACTTCCACTTTCCAAACCTTAATGATAATATTATGTAGTTCTTTTGTAATTGTTTTCCTCCAGCCTTTAACATTTCGGTCGCAATCTTGCTGTCACCTAGATTAGACGCCTTCACAAGCCGAGTTTTTTAGTAGGGCCCGGGGTCGAATCTTGAGTTCGGATCGAGCCAGGCCTCCGTTTAAAAATGTATAGGACCTGTCGGGTCATTTGGGCCTGTCCGACAATTTGCGCCTGTTGCGCTTTTTGGATATCTTGGCCCTTCGAGTTTCTCGGATCTATCGGGACGTTTGCGCCTGTTGCGCTTTTCAAACACTTTGGCTCTTCAAGTTTCTCGGCCCTGTCGGGCCTTCTCGGCTTCTTGGCCCTTCGGGTCCATCGGGACGTTCGATCTCTTGGACTTGTCCTTTGCGTCGTTCGGACTGTCGGTGGGACCTTTTGGACCGTTTGAGCCTTCGGGCTTCTCTGTCAGGTCGTTCAAGCTTTTTGGGCCTCTTGAGTTGTTTGGGGTTCTTGGACCTCTCGGGCTGTTTGGGCTTCTCAGGCCGATCAAGAAGTTATCAGTTTCTTCTCGAACCGCATCAAGTTTGTTCTCAGTAGTGTCGGGCCTAAGATTTTCGGCCCGTAGAGAGCTCTAACCTAGACTGTTATTGTTTTTAAGATTCTTAACTTCATTAATTCTTCTTCACTCGGTACCGTTATCATCCTTGCTTCTTCCCCAAAGACATAGTTTTCTTCTTGATTTCTGTCATATTCATTTGATAGTACTTGAAACTGATTTTTCCATCTTTGCATTACCTTCTCAGGTTCACATATTATTGCTGCTGTTGCTTTAGTATGCTTTCTCTGTACTCTTTACTTCTTGGCAAAACAATTTTATTTCTTTTCTTTGGAAATTAGTTTTAATTTCCCGTAATTTATTTTCGTTGTATTGACTCTTTTTCCCCAAAATCTTTCTAGTTCTTTCCTAATTTCTTTGTAGTGCTGCACTGCCTGATATCTTAGCTTTATTTATTTTTCTGCGACATAGTTTAGAGCATTCGTCGTCGAACTAACCCCTAATATTTATTTCTCTGTTAATTCTTGGTACGATTCAACGTAGTTGCAGCTCTTATCTATGTATTACATCTTCGTTCTGCTTCCGCATTATACCTGACTGCATACTCCATTCATATTCCTCTACTTCTTGTTAATTTTCTCTTCTTACTTGTTTTCAACTTCTATATCTTCAAGTTGTTTTATATCGCAATTATTCTTTCTTTTCTTAGTTCTGGCTTTGTTTAACCCTTCGATTTGTATGTTGGCGTAAAAGTAGTCCAAGTTACATGCTGCTCCTCTTATACCATGCGATCATGTCTTAGCTTATTCCGGAAAATTGTCTGTCAAATTGACAGCTTGCATTAGAAACAAGGCAAAATCATCAGTTTATAGGTTATGTTGGCATGTGTTGTGTCTAAGCTACGCCCTACGGAAAATTCTAACAGCCTACAGGGGACTTAAATTTCAATGATCGCATGCTACTTCGGACACTGTGGATAATGTTCATGTTCACAGCGATTTGTCTTAACATACAAAATCCAAAAGTGCGAGTGGCGGATGTATAAGGCGTTTGGTAAGCAATTTTGCTGTGTTGGAACAAAAAACAGTGCAACTCATCGTTGCCTTATCTATCGCAAGTACGTAAATAGAGAATCCTCTGCAGTTTGTTTAAATATCTTATCCATTGACTTCTAGCGCAAATTCCACATAATTCCATTTCTTTCAACGTCAAAAGTACCTCCCAACGCGTTAAAAAAATAACATCCACATCTAAAAACCAATAATTCGTGGAATACTAAAACAAACAGCAACGCAAACCGCCACAACTGCGTTTGTTAAAATTGTAAAAAGCAGTAGTAGTGGCATCTAGTTCTCTTAAGACAGAGAGAAGCATGACCAGGGAACATCAAAAGTGGCTCGTACGAGAGCGTAGCCTGAGCCGTAGTGACAGTTTTTTGAAGCATGATAATGAAGTGTAAAGCTTGAAACGTCAATGATAGCTACTGGTGCTTCACGCTACTTAAAAAAAGCCAAAGACTGCAAATTCACCACTCGCCTCGGATTCGTTTCTCTTAAAAAGGTTAATAGAGGGCAAAGTTCGAACAGGAGTTTCTGAGAGTAATTTGTACGAGAGCATAGCCCGAGCTGTTGTCACATTTAGTTTTCTTAAAAAGGCTAATTGTGAACGCAGTCCGACTAAGCGCCACCGGATATAGCCCGTACGAAGGTATAGCTCAAGCCGTAGTATGACAGTTAGCTCTCTTACGTAGATTAATGTCGGGCAATAACGCGATCGATAGCTACCGTAAGTTCTCCTTGTGAAGACGTAGACCGAACCGTAATAGCTTTAGTTTTGTAAAGAAGGATAATGAAGGACGAATTCCAAGTCGTCATTGATAGTTAGTGGCTCTTCGCGCTACTTAAGAGACGAAAATTTCAAATTCACCACTCACCTCAAATTCGTTTCTTTTAATGGAAGGCGAAGGTCGGCCGATAGCCACCCTAGTGCTCTTTCTATACAGGACAAAGCCCGAGTCGTCAATGATAGCTAATAACGCTTCGCGCTACTTAAGAGAAGTGTCGAAAACTGCAAATTTACCACTCTATTATTAATTTGGGGGCCACTTCCGACTAAAGGCTATCAAATGTGACCCGTGCGCAGGCGTAGCCCAAGCCGTAGACTGGTAGTAATGAGATTAAGAGAGAGCGAAACGAGACCATTAGCCACCCTAGGTGACCCTTGTAAAAGCGCAGCCTGAACTGAAATGAGATTTAGTTCTTTCTTAGAAGGATAATGGAAAACGAAGGCCAGGTCGTGATTGATAACTAGTAGCGCTTCGCGCTGCTTAAGAAAAGTGCCAAAAACTGCAAATATATCACTCACCTCAAATTTTCTTTTCTTAAAGAAGGTTAATGGAGGGGAAAGTCCAACAAAGGTCCTATAAAAGTGATTTGTACAAGGGCGTAGCCCAAGCTGTAGTGACAATTAGCTTTTTTAATCAGATTAATGGAGGGCGAAACGTAAAGGCGTAGCCCGAAACGAAATGAGATTTAGTTTTTTCTCTGAAGGATAATGGAAAACGAAAACCAAGTCGTCATTGATAACTAGTGGCGTTTTGCGGTACTTTAGAGAAGCGTCGAAAACTTCAAATTCATCACTTACCTCGAATTTGTTTCTTTTAAGATTAATAGAGGGCAAACCCTGATTAAAAGCTTCTGAAAGTGATTTGTGCGAAGGCGTAGTCCGAGCCATTGTCATATTTAGGTCTGTTAAGGAGGTTAATGGAGGGTGAAGCCTGACTAAAGGCCATTAAATGTGACATTTGCGTGGGTGTAGCTCAAGCTGCAATGAGAGTTAGCTCTCTCTTAAGCAGATTAATATAGGGCCAAGCCCGACCGATAGCCACAGTAGGTGTTCCTTGCGAAGACGTAGTCTGAACCGTAATAACTTGAGTTTTTAACGGAAGGATAATGAAGGACGAAGCCCTAGTCGCGATTGATAGCTAGTGGCGCTGTGCGCTGCCTACGAGAAGTGTCGAAAACTGCAAATTCACCGCTCACCTCGAATTCGTTTCTTTCAAGATGGTTTATCGAAGGGGAAGCCCGACTAAAGACCATCAAGCGTGATCCGTGCGCGGGCGTAGCCTAAGTCGTAGTGACAGTTAACACTCTTCAGCAGATTAATGGAGGGCGAAGCGCGACCTTTAGCCACCCTAGGTGGCTCTTGTGAAGGCGTAGCCCAAACTGAAATGACATTTAGTTTTATCTCAGAAGGATAATGGACAACAAAAGTCGAATCGTCATTGACAGCTAGTAGCGCTTTGCGCTACTTAAGAGAGGTCGAAGACTGTAAATTCACCACTCGCTTGGAATTCGTTTTCACTGACTTCTAACGTGAATTCTACATAATTCCACTTCTTCCAACGTCAAAAGTTCACCATAACGCGTTAAGAAAACGCAAATTCGCATTTAATAACCAAAAAGTCGTTGAGAAACTCAGAAAGACAGTAACGCAAGCGCGACCGATAACCACCGTAAGTGATCCTTGAGAAGGCGTAGCCCAAACCGTGATAATATTTAGTTTTTTTCTTTTTTTTGAAGAAGAAGAAGTGTAATGGAGGACAAAGCTCGACTAGTCATTGATAGCCTACTTAAGAAATATCGACCTAAAATCACATCTAAAAACCAGAAATTAATCCAAAAACTCAGAAAAACAACAACGCAAGCTCCGCTATTGCGTTTGGTAAAATTATAAAACGCAGTATGCCTTCGCTTGTTTCACGGTAACTCCATCAGACCCGTGTGTGAAACGGAGAGTGGTGCAGTCGATTTTTTTAAATTTTCGGCGTCTATTGTAGTGAACTCGGAGCGACGCCATCGCCGCGATGCTCGCTCCTTTAATCTCCGCACGTAAAATTGCTTACCTAGAGAAGAAGAGAGAGCCAACACGGACAACTTTAAAAGTTAGAAAGTTATAAAGGTGCATAATGTTTAGATATCCTGGAAAAATATTTAAAATTTTATGAAAATCGCTAAGAATCTACTCTAAATGTTCGCAGACACTAAATAACCAACAAATTACATGTTAGTGCGGAAACATATTAGAGAATCTTCAGATAATCCGAAGCGTTATGCTGATTGTACAAAATTGCAAAGTTGTAAATCGAATTTAAAGATTTACAGATGTGGATTTTCATGATGTTGTTAAATGTCTGAATATTCGGGAAACAACCCCGAGAATTTTAGGGAAAGAATGCTTAGAATCTACTCTAAGTGCACCTAGACACTCCCAGACCATCAGATCTAAATTTTCTAAATTTTCGTTTGTGATCGTCTAAAGATCTTTAGTTTTACAGCCTAATGCACGAAGAAAGCTGAAAAACAAAATAATAACATCTTTCAATGCTATGTAGACAAAATAATCTAGGAATTTTTGAAACGAGTACCACAAGCAATGGTGAGAAGCCTTAAACTTTAATTATGGCAGAGGCAATTTGTTTTCAGCATAGAATTTAAAATTAGTTAATTGGAAATTAAACTCTTAAGCAATACAATTTGTAATTTCGAATGTATTGAAGTATAATCTAAAAAAAAACTTAGTTTTTGCCAAACCCTTCTTAATAAGTTTCCATTCATTCCATTAGCACAAAAAATCTATGTGTCGCAAAAAATGATAGAAATTTTTTGTGGATAACAGATTTACTCCCAACTTCATCTTTAATTTTTTGCTATCTCGAGCGGTTTCAAGTTATTGTATTTTTAATTTTAGAAACAGTCACAAAAAATCATTAGGTTTAACCTTTAGATACACTCTTCAAAGACAAGACCAATAAGACGGAATATAAGAAGCGTATCTTGCAGGAAAAAAACAAGGAAAATTGTTTTTTCTTCTAAGACGTGAACAATGTGATTCCATTTAATTTACAACAGCCACTTAGCTGCTGACACGCCACCTTATTGTCTACCTCGTGCGTTTAAGTGGCATTACATGTACATATAAGGCTTGTTTACAATCCCATGATCCGTTCCATTCAGCAATACGATGGATTATATTCTATATATTAAGGTAAAACTTGCACAATAGGAAAGAATTGGAAATTAATATCCACTTTTAGTCAAAATTCATTTTTGGCAAGTAGCAACCTTTTGTGGGGATTGCTAAAATAAATCTCGTCTAGTAATGAAAGTGAGATTACATGTTGGAATGGGATTTTTTTGTTAATAAAACGGAGCAAATCTAGTGTTAAATTTCAAATTACCTAAAATTCAGAAATCCTCTGGTAACCGTAGGCGCGTATATAACGTAAAAAGAGAACACAACAAGGTTTTTATCACTGCTCAACAGTTGTACCACGCATGTAAAATGAAACTTATAAAAGCAATTTCAAAATGTGAAATAGAACCTGAATTTTGGAGTAGCTATTTTTAATAAAAGTGTGAAAAGACGGCGAATTGTGATATTTTCCCCTTACAAATTACAGGATCAGTCGTTCCTGAAAAGTGTAGTCTAAGAAATTATTATGTTAGAACTACACCGCCTCGCCTTCTCTTTGAGCATTTCTAATTTGACGAGTAGATGGGATGTAAAACAAATAGAAGGAGCTGAAGTTCTTACACTTAATAACTGTAGCCAAACAAAATGTAAGCGTAGACTTTTACGCTCAAATTATAGACATGGCAACATCTTGGAAAATTGGACTGTGTTATGGTGAAACCTTAAAGATGTATTTACGTAATATTTTTTTCAAGATTGCTACTATGACGTTATCACAGAAAACTTTGGGCTTTTAGTTAAGTTTGTTCCAGAAATAAGACAGATAACGCTTGATAATTCTCAAAAAAAGATCTAGCTTTCTTCAGTTATTTACAAAAGTATTTTGAGTAGGCATTTTAGTAATTTCATGCATGAGCGTATTCAATTTTAAAACTGACCATTTTGTGTTTCTTTACTTTTTTAAATAAATGCCTCGTTATTTCCAATTCTTTCGATTCATTTACTCGGGAACTAGTCCGTCATGATCTTCCGAGAAGGAATTAGCATTTGTGGACTCAACAACTACTGCATCAAAGATGTTAAGATGCTAACGCATTTTCTTTTCGCATCAGTTCACCGCATTATGAATTAACCAGGACGTTGTTATATCAACTCTGCTTGTTAAGGCAAAAGGAAGGTTCCCATCACTAACACAAAAGAAGCGCATGCAGGTGCAGACTAATCGTTTTCACACGAACAAGACAGATGACATGGCCGCTTGTGGGATCAACAAGATGCAGCAATCGCGTGCTCTGCAAAATGAAGCTGAAGAGTTAGTTACACTCTTTTGCCTTGACGCTGAAGCAGATTTGACTACTAAAATTCAACGCTGGCTGCGAGAAACAGTAAAAAGCAAGGCAGATCATTACAAAGCTGCACACCAATATGAAAAAAGCAAGATAAGGCAAAAGAAAACGAAAGAAGAATTAAAAGAACTAAAGAAAAAAGAAAACTAAAAAGAAAGAAGAAGATTAAGCACCAAAGGCATCGCAACTGCTAGTCGTCTCTAACTCAGTAGAAAGGGTAGAAAGACATATTGCAAGTATCAATCCGCTTCAGGATTTAAGTAAAAGTTTGCCTGAAAGACAGCTAACCCCCTCAAGAGGGCAAGCAGTTATCAGAATTCAAGTTGCTGCAGGCAATCCCGAGTGGCTTCATAAAAAATTTAAATTTCTATAGAACATGCCTATTTTTACAGAAAGTATAATCTTAAGGGAAATTAAGAATTGATAGTTTTGAGTAGAAAGCAATTATTATTAAAGTTGTATTTATAAAATGCTACAGTGCCTATTTGCGTTCTTGGTACCTATTTCTTCACCAATGTATGTTTTAGAACCTTTTAGCGCATTCTTATTTAGCATTCTTCAAAAACGACAATGTTTGATGTTTAGCTTTCTTAGAAAATTGGAGGACAA
The DNA here is from genome assembly GCA_011009095.1 of Ignelater luminosus. Classification (NCBI taxonomy): domain Eukaryota; kingdom Metazoa; phylum Arthropoda; class Insecta; order Coleoptera; family Elateridae; genus Ignelater; species Ignelater luminosus. The sequence continues at coordinate 66,757 of VTPC01000544.1, forward strand.
AGTTCGGCCTTGAGCTACCGACCGCAGGTTAGTAGACATATTCCGTCCTCGTGTTTGTGTTCAGCACTTCTAAGAAAAATAAAAAACTCTTAAAAAATTAATCCGATTTTGGTCCACTGTAAGTGGCCTGTTAGTGGGCGTAGCCCAGCCCAGATTCATATTTAGCATTTTAAGAAACTTAAGAAAACAGAGATAATGGAGAAGAAAGCCCGAGTCGCCATTGATAGCTACTGGCGCTTCGCGCTACTTAGACAAGGTCGAAAACTACAAATTCACGACTCGCCTAGTTTGTTAAGAAGGTTAATAGAGGGCAAAGCCCGACCAGGGGTCTCCAAACATAATTTGTACAAAAACATAGCTCGAGCCGTTGTCACATTTAGTTTTCTTAAAAATGCTAATTACGGGCGCAGTCCGACCAAGCGCCGCCCGTGCGAAGGCGTAGCGCAGCTCTCTTAAGTAAATTAAAGGCGAAGTGCGACTAATACTCACCGTAGGAGCTCCTTGCGAAGACGTAGTCCAACCGTAAAAACTTTAGTTTTCTAAAGAAAGATAATGAAAGACGAAGCAGAGACGTCATTGATAAATAGTGGCGCTTTGCGCTACTTAAGAAGAGTATCCAAAACTGAGAATTCAGCTCGAATTCGGTTTTTTTAAGAAGGTTAATTGCGGGTAAAGCCCGTCTATGGGCCTCTATAAGTGATTTGTGTGAAGGCGTAGCCCGAGCCGTTGTTTCAATTAGTAAGAAGGTTAATTGAGGACGTCAGCCGTTCGCGGGCGTAGTCCAAACCGTAGTGACCGTTAGCTCTCTTAAGTAGGGCGAAGCGTGACTGATAATGCTTTCTAAAAGCATAGCCTAAAACGAAATGATATTTAGTTCTTTTTTTGGTGCCTATTTCTTTACCGATGCATGTTTTAGTGCCTTTTTGTCATAGCTCGGCCCGCGTTCATATTTAGCATTCTTCAGAAGGACAATGTAGGATGAAACCTGATCTGAAGCTACCAAAAGTGGCCTGTTTCATATTTAGCTTTCTTAGGAGGTTGGAGAAGGACGAAGTCCGACCTTGAGCTACCGCAGGTTGGTGGGCATAGCCTGGCCCGTGTTTGTGTTCAGCACTTCTAAGAAAAATAAAAAGCTTTTAAAAAGTAATCGAGGGTGAAGTCCGACTTGGGCCACCGTAGGTGGCCTGTTGGTAGTCATAACCCAGCCCATATTCATAGTTAGCATTTGAAAAAAACGAAATAAAGCAGAGACCAACCTTTAGGTACCGCAGGTGGAATGCTGAATATTTAGATTTCTTAGAAAGTCGACCTTGTGTTACCTCAGGTAACCTTTTTGATATTTAGCTCTTTTTTAGAAGGTTGGCGAAAAGCGGAATCCAAATTTAGACCAACTTTACCCATTGTCAACTTTATAAGTCGATCTTCGTTCTCCATTGAGAAATTTAGTTTACTAGGCCTCTTAGAAGGTGTAGCCCAGCTCGTGTTTGCATTTAGCATTTTTATGAAGCTCTACCTTGTGTC
>VTPC01000545.1:0-41673 GCA_011009095.1 Ignelater luminosus
AAAAAAATGCGTTTATCTTTTGTTTTTACCACACTGATCAAACTTTTCTTGTACAAGGCGACTAAAGTGCTGCACAAACAAAATGACATGGGTTTGAAATTAAACGCGTTGGAAATTCTGGTAAGAAGAAGGAAATCACATAGCTGAGAGTTGCTGAATGTTAAACGGGTTTCTAACCTATTTTTTTGGCTATCATCAAGTTTAGTTTCTAGTGTTGAAGTTATATTTCTGAAACTAATTTTGAATAGATGCTGCAGATGTTGTCGATGAAGACTTTATTTAACTGACCTAATATTCTAGCGCAGTTCGTGCGTTTATAGCCTGTACTGTACTGTACTGTACTGATCAGAGGTCAGAAAGGACCCGGTACGTTTTCTACCTGTTAAAAAAGTTTTATTTGTCACATCTTCAACAATGAATATAACATTTCAAATTGCTTGCGCAGTGAAAATATTTTTGTAATTGTGCCAGCGTTAAAAGAGAGTTCATAAAATTGCAATAGACTATACATCTTGACGTCTATCAATCGTTATTATGAATTTCGAATTGGCCAGTGTCGTTCCTTTTCATCTATTACCAATAATCAACTCTAATTGTTTATTAATGTGCAATCAAGTACGACATAGCAAGGTACACAATTCGAGGTTTCTTGATACGTAATGCATAGACTATGGAAGACTTTATAGTAGATTTAAATCATTTTATGTATTCCATGCAGTTTCAAATAATTATTTGAAAATGCATTCATGTTGTTGAGTCATAATAATAAATAACCTGAAATAATATAACAAGTACATTGCAATTTTCTGAGAATTCCGCTTGAAAATGCTTGTTGTCTGGAAACCGTATAAACTCGTATTGATCCTTATTCCACATATCATACAGTCATGTAGTCGAGTGCATCATATTCATTTTAAATAACAATTAAAATGAAGGAATGCCCTTTTATTTGAATGAAAATGGAAAGGTTTAAACGTTGAATAAGAGTTCTAATAGTTGATATTATTCGTTAAAGTTTAGGAAATTGGAATTATTCAGCGAATTTATATTAAATATTAAAACGGCCACCAGCTTGATTTTAGCAAAATCCCAATAGGAAAATTCTAGCGTAAACTTTGAATAAAAGATTTTACTGTTGTAGCTTTGTTTTCAAAGAAAGTTTAGAAGACGCGATCAACATAAAGATAAACCATAATTCTATAATCCCGAGAGTAAGTATTTGCTAATATGTAACGCATTCTGAGTAATAAGAATTTTTATTTTTTTTTAACATTAATTTCCGGTTATGTCTAATCACAAAGTAGAATCACTGAAAACCAGCAACGATTATACTTTGCAACAACCTCAAGTCAAAACTTACGAAGTACATTTTCTTAATTTTAATACGAGTTGTTTTACATCGAGACCATTTCCATATACAGGACAAGCTCGTAATAACAATGCACGCATAGAATAAATTTGTATGGAACACGGTTAATGTTTCAATTCAATTAAAACATAGAATATTAAATTAGAAACAGTTTACGCTTCAATTAAATTTTTCAAAGAGAATAAAAGGAAACAAAAGAATGTGCCGTATCACATTTTGAATTGAATGAATGCCATATTTTCTAATATTCATCATTCCAAAGTGAATGGATATTGCTTGTAAAGATATACCATAAAGAATTTAAAACAGAATCGCGTCTTTTCACTGTTTTATGCACTACCTGTTTTTATATTTCCTCTTTTTATACAACTCCAGGTTGCAAAACACGAATTTAATTTCCGTGTTATACAGTAAAAAGAGATTTTAAAATAAAACAAAACCTACCTTGCAAACGGGCGCATCTAATTTTCATATTTTACCCATTTTCATTTAAAAACGATTTCAAATTATCATTGTTATGATATATCCGGCAGAAATTGCTTGTAGCTCTTATAGGATGTAGTACGATGATTTTGTGTGTGGACCGAATTCAACTCAATCGATATCCTCAGTCACTCGACATTCTTGACTGGGGTTGCGTCTGAATGTGATCGGAAAGTGTCACTACGAATATCAAAGCGAGGCAAAAACGTGTCGGCAACGCCCTAGATTAAAATTAAATCAAACTTTAAATGGTTTTTAAATTATAGCAAACCAAATCTGCACTGGATTGACGTTTACATTTAAATCATCCAGTTAGTTGCATTTTGAAGTTTACAAAGACTCATTTAAAAAAAGGTTTCTTAAATCTCTTAAAGAAGAAATAAACAAAAAAGTTAAATATTCAGTTAAAGTGCTAACTAAACTTCATTAAACCGAGCTAAATAATAAATTCCATTATCCTGTTTGATTTATACCCTAGGGAAATTCTTTTTTTCCGAAAATAAACTCCCAGCTTCTTAGTCTGACGTAAAGCATTTCAATTCTTCAATCTGCGCTTGAGAAATAAGTTACAAAAAGCTGCTAGTCTATATTGAATCTGTCTGGTGCATTGGAAGCAATCGTACGACATCGCGCTATTTTACTTACGGTCGCGTTTTATTGCTCTACTTTCAATTTTATTTTCGTTTTAAAAAAGTTCTGTTATCGGTCGGTTAATTTAAAACATAAAAGAAAAGAACTCAAAAGATGTGGAAGGTAAAAAAAGAGTAAAATTTACTAACCTTGTGCTGGAGCGTAGATGTTGAGATAAAGGCAATCTTCACTTTGGTTTTTTAAGAAGGGTAGCAGCCTTTTCAGGTACTCCAGCCTTCCCTTGGGCATCTTCTCGAGTGCCGCAGTTTCGTTAGAAATATCTGGCAATTTCTGCGGACACACGGGTCCGAGCTTGTCGGACACCCTGACCCCATTCCAAGGACTAGGAGTCCTCGTCGGACTAAATCTATTCGACATCACCGGCGGCGTTGCGTACGGTACACCGAGAAACACTTCGATGGGTTTCAGGTAACGATGTTGGTCCATCGGTAAAATGAGTCCTTGTAACCGTCCGTATCGCGTTTGCACGATGCGCGTACTAATTTTAGCGTTTTTGAAAATATTGTTACATTTCGCCAAAAATATCAGAATCGCGAAAATTAAGAACCTAAACAATCCCCTGCTTTTAGAGCCCATCTTTTAAAGAAGCGTTAAGTCGCCAGAAGCATTTCGTTACAGGAATTGTTCCACCTTAATTTGAATTCAAATCTTGCAAACCTCCGAAAGTTTTAATGAAAAACTTGCACACTTACAACATCCGCGAACGCAAAAATATCTAACACGAGAAAACACTAAGGGAAAACGAAGTTTCACCGCCTCGAAATTAATTATTGCTACTTTAAAATCAAATTTGTGGCGCTCTTTTGTTTCGGGATAAGGAGATGGTGGTGGCGGTTGCTCTAGGTGTAAACCTCCAGGACAATAGAAGAGCCAGCATTGTTTGCTTCAGGCGTCGTGATTCAGGATCATCTGTAACAAAATACTCAATTAATCTTATTTGCAATTAAAAAGCATCTCTACGGGGGTCAGTAGTCGCGGTATAATGTGTGTGCGTTAGGCGGAAAAGAAACAAAGAAGAAAAGTATTTATATTAAAGGAGTACGAGAACACGTCTGAAATAATTAATTTTCTTTCCACTTAAAAGTCCCTACAGCGCTTTCTAATAATTTTCTCGGCTCCTTGGAGAAATTCAAAATTACCAAACAATCTCGGAACACAGATCGTGTTCAGAAGAGACGTTACATTCTTTTTTTGTCAATTCATTATTAGATTATTAAGCTAAAAAAGAAGATCTCAAGTTTTTCTTTCTTTTTTTTTCTTTAACAAACATTGCTAAAAATGAAAAGTTTTTGAGAACGTGTATTCAGGAGTTATTGATTTATTTATTTGGTCTTTTCGCCTGTTTACGTATACTTACAAACTAAGATTTCAAAAATTACTTTTCTATTGGGGTTCATTTCACCGACAGATTAATAAGATTGGAAACTGAAGCGATTTTTTAAGGTTTGTGTACATAAATATTAAATTAATCTGGGCATTATCACACAAAGGACGTTCATTGTTCATATAAAATATGTAGATATAGGATTAATCTTAGACGGGTTCGGTTTTGGAACTGAGTAAAGAGCACGCGGATTGTAGATCACATGATCGAAAGAGCATTTGGAGGTATTTGATTTAACGAACGCGCAGACTGGAGGAGTTTGAGTAGTCATGTGATCAGAAAAGGAAGCGACAAATGCAAACTTAAAAAATGGAAAATGAGAGGAAGCAACTTCTTTCTTTTCTTCTGTATTTTGGCCATGAATTATTTAGAATTTATTCTTGTATAACAATTTTTCCGGCTCCATTTGAACTTAAATTTTGATAAGGTCAGTTTTTCAACGCTCAAGATTAGGTTAGGTGCAAACTTGCAAACTTGAAAAAATGATAAACAATTCGCGAGACAAACGTTCCTTGTGTTCCATCATTTAAGATGGTACAAATAGAACTTGCACGATCTACTACGATCATAAACGAACAGTTTAGAGTCAAAAAGCGCGCTAAACACAAAACCAAACCGAACCATTATTATTAGTATTGGAGAATGTGGCAATGTCAAAGAAATAGTAATTACTATGAAGTGTTTTTCCTATTAGTATGTTTACCACAAAATAAAATTGTAATTATAAAGTTTCTACATACTGTTTTTAAATAGTTGGCCGTTTTGAAAAGCTTTTTCGTTTTCAGTTGGGAATTTAGTAATGGAATAGCAACATCCAATAGGCTAACTTAATTAACAACTGGGAATTTGCAAATCAAGGCACAACAACATGAGCAACTAAACTTTTTTTACATAAACAGTAAAATCGCTGTTACAACCATCACTGTATACATGAGTTTTTGCCTCTGAATATTAAGCTGCTATTTCATTATTGCAAAATTATAGATTAGGGTGTTATGTTAAAATGTGCATGACCTTCAAGTAACAAAAGATTTTGTGCTTCAAAAAACAGCAAGACATTGTGAAACCAAATTAGTCAAATCAAAGTTGATCTTTGCCCAAAAATCTCACTTTTGCATTTAGGTGTAAAGAAATGTTAGATACGATTATTGTGACTTTGAAAGAAATTTTAATTAGTAAAGGAGAGATACAAGAAGGAGAAATTAAACTTGAAAAAATTCTTTTTGGTTTTTCTGCTATTGTCTGGGACGCTGTTCCATCTATACCATTGCAACCACAAGATGCCGGAGCAAGAATAAATTACTAGAGTTGATGATTAATTATCCAGCCGAAAGTTTCAGTGACTGACCTCTTTGACACTTTGGTTCTTAACTGACAATCTGACACGTAGGATTTCAGAATATTGTAGTACTTCAGCGGGAAGAACTCCTTGATTTTATACAGGAGGCCTTGGTGCAAGACCTTGTCAAAAGCCTGACTTACGTCTAAAAATACTGTTGTGTAGTAGAGTTTTTGTTCAAATGCTTGGTTGATCATGTGAACTATTCGGTGAGTTTGCTGGACGGTTAAATAGCCTTGGCAAAGTTCAAATTGGTGTAATGGAATCCAGTCTTTGGGGGGTGTATCAACATTTATCCTTTGGAGTAGAACTCTTTAAAACACCTTAGATATTATAAGTAGCAAGCTTATTAGTCGATATAATGATACTTCGTTTAGGTTCTTTTCTAGTTTTGGTACTAAAATTATTTCGGCAGTTTTGAGTATTTTGGGCCAAACTTTCAATCTTAGGATAGCATTGTAGATGTAGGTGAGCAGCTTTATTCCTTTCCTAGGTAACTCACACAGCATGTTTTGTGTTATACCATTAAAACCAGGGGTTGTTCTGATGTTCAAGAAGCTATTTTTTTTGTACTTCGTTCCAATTAAATGTATATTTTGGGGAATGTTGGAAATGTGCCTCACAACTTCATCGTTTGGTACCTGATCACTGGGTGAAAACACAATAGCAGATGCTTCGCAAAGAGCTTTACTTTATCTTCATCGCTACGGGCCCATTCAGCATTGGGAAGTGTTTAGTTTCTTATGTGTTTTTGATTTTGTTTTAGATTTTATAGGTTTTCAGATTGAACTGTTATGTCGATTTAACTTAGTAATGTAATTGCTTCTAGGTCATTACTAGTGCAATTAAATATAGTTTTATCTGCTGAAGCCTGTGTCGATGTCAGCTTGCTCTTAATTTTCTTTTTTCAGCAATTAGTTTTTTAATTTCTAGTAGTACGATTTTAGTATTTTCTGCATTTTTTACTTGTGGAGTACTTTGCAAAGCCGATTGTTTCAGAACATCCATTAATGTTGTTAATACGTTTTCAATTTTATTAGTCGTTTTGAGACTTGTTGATAGGTTAATCAGTTGTTCCACTTTGGTGCGATATACTCCCCAGTTGATTCTCTTATTGTGAAGTCTTGATGTCAATGTTTTATGAATTGCAAATGTGTTGACCGTTGCGATTATTGGGGAGCGATCCGAAGACAAGCCATAGCTTGTAGTTACTTCCACATATGTAGAAGAAATTTCATTGTTTACATAGTAGAAATCGAGAAGGTCGTTTTATTTGGACCATTAAGCCAATGGAGTGCTAGCGGATAGGAACTTGTAGTTATTTTGTAGCAGGTTAGCCAGTTCTCTCCTCTTAGTAGTTATTAGCCCGGAACCTTACAGTGTATGCTTGCTATTATAATCACCTCTGGTGATAAACTTTGAACCAAGTGTTTTAAAGAAATCTTCAAGGTTTTCCATTTTCGAGTTGTGTCGTGTTGGACAATGTATACGGCAGAAAAATTCTTACTTTCAGTGTGCTAGCTTGAAGGAAGTTTTCTTCGTATTTTGGCATTTCATAGTGATTGATAATATTTTTAATTAATATGTGCAGTGTTTTCTAGATGGGTGGTGACATACGTTGTATAATGAAGCTCATGAAAGTAAGATCTGTCTGTAAAGTGTGTTTCACTAACAAACAAGATATCTATTAAGTTGTAATTCACAAAAATCTCTACTTTGTTTTTGTGTTGCAGAATTTAGCAAATTTTGTTGATGGGCATTGTGAGCAGGTTTTAAACCATGCTATTTTGCTCCATTAACTGCTGAAATATATTTTTAAATTTTTCCAGAAATTTCTTTAGTACAGTAGCGTTGTCTTCAGTGCTCTGTTCGTTATTTACATTACTTCTTACCGCATCTGCATAGCTGGTATTTTGTGGGGGTGGTTTGTTGTTTGTATACCATAATTTAGTAGTTGGGTAGATGTTGCCACTGCTTGTTGGACATTTAGTCTATTGTTCGCATTGTTGGGTATCTTTAGAAGACTGTGGTAGAAGTCACAGCCTCTATAATTGGCTGGATGGGGTCCACCACGGAGTACACATTTTGCAGGGGTGTTGCTAGATTTTTTACAGCTGGCTATACTATGTTCTGATTCGCTTTTTGGTGTGGCCATATGCTGGTATCGTGTGCATTGTAATAGTCAGTTGATTATTGTTGGTGGTTCAATTTGGATAAATCGATTGTGCAGGAAGTGTAGTTTATAAATATCCTTGTTGGTGTCTGCCGGTTCCAGATTTACAAGAAATAAGTTTATTGGCTCCTTAGTTATTCTATTATACAATGTTCGACTATATGAACCTTGCTGGATATCTTTGAAGCTACATGTAGCTAAAACGGCCAAAAATAATTTTCCTTTGAAAAAAGAGAAAGTATGATATTCATAGAGCCTATAGTCTTTAAAAAATTTTCCGTAATTAATTCTATCCTTGCTAAGTTAAGATCTAATAAAATTTTGCTGGGTAAAACAAAACAGTATGACGGAATCTTCTCAGGTTTAGTGCTAAAACCATCATAATCTTTAGGAAAACAGCAATAGCAAGATAATAAATGAGTTACTAATTATTAAACATTAAAGAAATGTTACCGTCGACAGAGTGAGGACTGTACCTTTAATCTGTCTCTACTGCGGAAGCGTTTCTGTTTCTAAGATAAAGTCTAAAACTTTCTTAGAATATATCAGATTATTATTATTATTCCTTTAGCCATTGTTTTCAACCTAAGTACCTGGTGCAAAGGCATGTTTTCTGTTTCTGCTCCTACCCTCTATCAGCAGGTATTTAGTTGTACGGACTTCTTCAGAAAAACTTTAGTGGAACTTCCAATCAGTGAATTTATCACTGTCGATACAGTATTACCTCCAGACCGTTTTTGTAGCTTTAGCATGCTCATGCTCTCCTTCTGATCTATTGATCTATACCGATTGATGTAAAAAGCAATCCTGCGTGCACCTCGTACAGTCTTAGCACTACTAGGTGTTGTCAAGGTATCGTCTTCAGAAGCAGACCTACAGATAATCTAATCCCGTGCTATTGCGCTTATTTCTCAAATAAAACAAACAAAACTATTCTGGTACAGTTACATATCTATAAGCTTGACGGAACTATAGTTTCCTCTATCAATCTATTGAACAGTAATAGAATTTCTAGTGCTTATTTATTCAGAGACTGGCAGCAAAGTTGTAACAGTACAAGAAAAAGCCGTTTACTTAAGATTTACTATATAGTATCTACTTCTATTTATTTAATAGTAATAACTTGTAAGTTTGTAGAAGTCGACGACATTGACACACTGGGTGAATTACAAAAGGCGCTCGAAGGAACAAACAATAGAAAAGTTATAGAAATCGATGGAACGAACGCAAAATTAGTCAACTGCGCGAGTACATTCTGTCATCTCTGATTCATACATCTTATTAACATGTGCTGGCAAAGATGCAAAATCCCAAACTCTTGGAAGACCGCAGAAGTCATCTCTCTGTTTAAAAAGGACAATAGAAGCGATTGCGAAAATTACAAAGGCATCAGCTTGCTAAATGCCGCGTACAAAATCTATTCTAGAGTCCTAAATAACAGAACAAAAGCCATAACTGCAGCATTTCTGCATAAACAACAAAGTGGATTTAGAGCGAGACGCTCATGCAGCGATAATATCTTTATTTCTTATATAAAAACGCAGAGAATTAAATCTCGAAACACACATCGCTTTCATAAACTTTCAGAAAGCCTTCGATCAAATCGATCGAAGCAAATTATGGACAATAATTAACGACAGTGGCTACCCACAATATCTCGTATGGGCGATCAAAATCTTATATCGCAAAACAAAGATAGCTATAAATACAGGTGAGAAAAGGGCAGAAGAGATAACAATCAATCAAAGAATGAAACAGGGATGCTTCCTCTCACCCACCCTTTTTAATATTTATATAGACGATGTCCTAAAGAACCGAAAATTGCACATAGGGGTAAATTACTGATCTGCGCGCCCAAAAAGCAGTTTCCTAATAGTAACAGCATGCCTGACTTACTTGAATCGCTAAGCAACAATAAACAAGCTATCTCCTCCCCCTAAGTTAAATGCCTGTTTGGTAGCAACAATCAGAATCGTGATTATTGATGTTCTTAAAACTTTCGCGGAAGTGAGATTACAACATTTACTAGACCATAGTGTATCCCGATTGTTTACATATTTAGAAGAGGTTTTGGAAACATTAAACGAAAATGAGCGTAATACTTTAGAACTAAAGTCTAAATGGGGTTACGATAGATTGCAACAGGCCCAGTTTGTTTTATTACTCCAAATAGTTTGTGGCCCAAACAAAAAAGCTATTTGGCAAAGTCCTACCACCTTCTTCACCACGCTATTGCCGTCCTATTAGAATAAGATTTATAAAAGAATCTGTTGATATAACAAAGAAAGAAATCAATTACATTAAACAACAAATAAACTCATTATGTGAGACGAAAATTGTTTTAAAAGAAAAACCTTTTCGCGTCAAACACCTGATGATCCTGACAATGGTAAATGCAAAGGTATGCTGCTACACAGACCAATTCAACAATAAGATGTTACATTTACGGCGCATCATCCAAAGAATTTAATAATTTAAAAAATAAAAAAGAAGTTGATGTAGAAGCTTTGAAATTTGGCCTTTCGATACTTTATGCAAGAATTCGCTTACTTAAAAGTGTACTTTAACTGTCGTATAAGCTTCCTGTAAAAAAATGACAGTTAAAGTCTGAAAATGATAAATGCGTTGTCAAAGAAAGAAAGGCAAAAATACAACTAAAATTTAGACAAGAAACGGGCTTGTTAGTAGACGTGCCGAAAACTGGATTTGGTAATACTAATGATGGGAACACTAGCCGCAGATTTTTTGCGAATCCACAAATAGCCGCCGAAATAACCGGAATGGATTTCAATTTCATTTACCGATTAAAAGTCATTCTAGAAGTTATATCAAGTAGTCAGAAGGTCAATTTACAAAAGTCTGCCAAATATGGAAAAGAAACAGCTAAACTTTATGTAAAGCTATATTCATGGCATCCAATGACCCCAACTGTGCACAAAATTCTCCTCCACGGTGCTATTGTGGTAAAGAAAGCATTATTGCCGATCGGACGTCTTTCTGAAGAAGCTGCTGAGGCTCGTAATAGGCATTTTAGGCAGTATTGGCAAGATTTCGCGCAAAAGTTCACTAGAGAACTATGCAATTTAGACATAATAAATCGATTGCTGTTGAACTCTGACCCTTTAGTTTCCAGTCTAAGACCAATTCCAAAAACGAAAACAGCACCTTTTACGAAGGAAACTTTAGATATGTTAATTCCAGCCGACCCAGAAGCTGGCCCGATACACTCTGATGATGACTTCGAAGGTATAGAATATGACAATGAAGAGTCGTGGCACTCATCATCGTCGTAATTTTTTTTGTCATGTTACAATGAATTTTTATTACAAAATGTAATGTATTTTATCTTTTCATAACCAAAACTATTTCTTAAACAACAGTATTAATGAATAAAACACTATGTGCTAAAAAAGATTACTTAATCATTTTGACCGCAGGGATCAGTCATGTACCTCTATGTGAATTGGAGGAATATCCCGGAATCAAAGTGGACAGACAGCTTAAGTTCACTATTATTATTCGCAAATGACAAAGCAATAATACAAGAAAGTGAAAATAAATTCCAGTTAGCAATACATCGACTAAACCAGATGTATACAGAATACAATTTAAAAATTTTATTACACAAGGCGAAAGTTATGGCCTCTCAAGGCAAATATCCGGTACGGTCAAAAGTAGTTACAGACATCAAAGCAATTGAACAGGTGTCGCATTTTAAATATTTGGATTGCGACACAAACTATGAAAATGATACATAAATTTTAAGCAATGTGTGGCCTAATAGACAGAACTCTTAACTATAAAACTTGCAAAGATATAAAAATAAAATTTTACAAGACTATAGCGATGCCGCTATTGATGTACAGAAGCGAAAGTTGGGTAAATAGAAAGAAAGGCGAGATAAGATTCCTGAGAAGAGTGCAAAACTGTACAGGAAGAGATTTAATTACAAATGAAGATATACTGAATGAATTGAATGTATACAATATTGATGAGAGAATAACTGAATACAGAGATATATGGTGACACGATGGGAACAGAATGACAAACAAAAGATTACCCAAGAAAATCTTCGGCTGTAATCCAAAAGGATGAAAAGAAATGGGCCGACCAAGAAAACGAAGAAAAAGAAGAAGTAAGTTATAACTAAAGTTTCTGCTTATTTTGACTTGTTGAATAATTGGTTTATCAAAAATCTTGAAATACTTCTTTCAAATTACTATATTTTCTGATGAGTTGATGAAAAGATGGTTTCTAACTATGACAGAAACAGAACATAACACAACATATAGAGGGGAAGTCTCTCAGATTTGTTTACACAAAAACAATGTTTAATAACGTTTGAGCCATATCAAAGCATGAAATCTGCAGGATTACATCAGAAAGCGTATGATCTAAATGCAGTTCTTATCTTGAAGAAAGCGTTACGATTGCCAAAGTGCTTTGATAGACGGGCACAATGAGTGAAAATCATCTAGCTAAGTTTCTAGTCACCCAACACAAATAAAAATATTTTTCTTCTAAGATAGCAAGATAAAGTTTAGTAAGGTTTACCACTAGTTACCATAACCTGTTGCCTATTCAAAAAGTTGACAGAATCAGATCGATTAATGGCAAGAGAACAAAGATTTAGATATTCATTGTCTATTTTCATTATTCATTATCATTATGTTACGTCCACAACAATCTACTAACATATTGAAAGTTTGAGTTATTCAAACTGAGCTTCTGAGCTGATGAATATTTGCAACTATTAATAACAGAATAGAAACTGTCAAAAATTCAAATTTTGAACATCTCCTGAGATTGTGCATTTTGAGAATATCAACCTGGCCAAATGATCTTGATACTTCTTGACCACAATAGTCTAGTTACAGCCTTAGTGAGAATAAGGTGATAAATTATTGTTAGTTAATCTCAGATCAGAAGAGAAGTACATCAGCACAAGAAAAAAAATGGACTTTGGTAGTAACTAGAATAATCACCTACAGTCTGTTGTCTCTCTTACCTACGATATTTTACGTTTTCATAACCCCTTTATCTCTGGTTTCTTTCAAGTTTAGTTTAGAGGATTGGTTTTTTGTTGTTTTGCAACTTTTATTTCCTTCATTTTTTCATATTTAAGTATTTCAAAATGCAACTCGACAAGCAAGTTCTCAACTAATCAATAAAAACAAAATTGAAAAATAACTTGTTACTTTATAAACACCATAATCCTACTTGGAATATTATACGGAGAAAAAAAATTGAAATAAAGAACTCGGATAATAAATCCCGAAACAAATTAAAAGAAAATGTAAGAAAGGGGTCAGGTAATCTTAAAAGGTTATATACAAAAATCCCTTTTAATCGTAAAAAAGAATTGCGGCACAAGGGAGCCATTCGGCGATAACATTCTTAATAAAAGAGTTTACCTAAATAAAACGAGTCCATAATAATTAAGTACTAGATCTTATGGCTGTCGACACAAAAATTAAAATAATTCTATTAAAATTTATTTTATTCTTAATGCAATCAGATTAATATTAAACAGGAAGTTTTAGACTGGAACAAAACTAGTTTAGAACAAATTTATAGGTTTAGAAAGAATCTTTTCTACTGTAGTAAAAGGCAATTCGTTTAGATTGTATGCTGCCCGCATGAAATTACCCCGTATATCTCTCACGGCTGGAGGGGATTGACCACTTGATGCGCCAAAGTGCATTCCTCTATAAAGAATTTCCCCCATTTATCCCTTGATTTGTGGTACGCAATACAAGGCAATTAAAGTTGTTTACAACCCAGATATATGCGTTTTAAATTTCGAATTGGTGTAGGGGAAATGTTTTAAGGGGGACGGATGGATAGATGGATGGCTGTATGTGTTGTCTTAAAAGCATTCGAGGGGGGTTATTGATTGAGAACGTAAATAAATAAATGGGTTGGGCGCACTTAACGAAAAGAAAATAATGGCTTAGGAACAAACAAATAAAAGAATAGTCAATAGGGCTGCAGTCTGACCTTTCCCGTATTTTAAGGCAAGACAATGAAATTTTTACTCCCTCAGAACCTCCTGCAAAATACTTAATGAGGAAAATAAACTAAAAGTGGATACAAGACGACTAACATAAAAATTAATGGGGCGGTAGAGAAAACCACTTATTTACCAAATATTTTAACGTTATCTTAGATTATCGATAACGAATTTACACCACTACGAAAATTTATTCCTTGGAAAATTGCTTTTTGATAGAAGAAAAGAAAACAAGATAGTATATTGCAGCTTGCAGCCTTCACTTTAATGATGATTAAAATGTATCACACTTATTTACTGGCAATCAATGTAGTTAAGAAAATTTACTTCTTTTTCTTTTCCTGCATTTGAAGATCTCAAGATTATCTTTAACAGCGCTTATGGTTCGTTATTAGTTTATCACCCATCTACAGCTACGTTAGCATGTAATAATAATTTACATAAGGAACAACAAAATGTGTATATGAATTATATTACAGGTGACAACCAATAATATCCTAGAAGTTTAAGTCTACTATCTGAAACCATTACAGGTCGTCGTCTGTTAAATTATGTATATCTTCAGGGGTACTATGAAAAGTTGTTCTTGTGCACTCTGTAAGTAAATGCTCTATAGATTGCTCGGCTTCATTTTAGTTACTGTACTGCGAGGAGTTAACAAAATCCCATTTATGCATTGTCACGGCTGTATTTCCATGTCCGGTTCTGATACAATTCAATAATCTCCAATCAACCTCGCGTTATCTATAAAAATTGAAGATTTTTCTTATTTGTTTTTATTGGGCCATAGTGCTGGTGTAACCCCTCTTTTGTTTTGTCTAAGTGTGCCACTTAAGATAAGGTTCAAGACAGTTTACTAGCCAATGTTGTGCCGTAAAGAAATTATCGGTAGCAACACCACAACCTCAACAAAGACAAGAAACCAAATCTAATAGAACACGCCTTCTCTGTTCTTTTTCAGATTGGTCATTTATCTTACCTAAATATACTTGCAAATTCATTGTTTCCACATTAGCAAGGGTCCATATTTTTATGCCATATTTGGCTGGTTTGAATTTCATATAAACTCTAAACACAAATAGGTAAAAAACTTCTTGAATTACTGCAAGTTTGTCTGTGCTTTGGCGTTCTGTTCTTGTTCTAGAATCATCAAATCTCATAAATGAGAGGAGACGCTGGATTTTATTACGAGACATAGTTTCAGAAAATATTGGTTGAGAATCCCAAGCATCTTTGTTCCAAAAAAGTTTCAGTGGCACTCCTATAGGTTGGAATTCAAATCCTTTTCTAGTCAGGGTAACCTATCTGGGTAATCTTAAACTTCTGAATTATCTGCGAGTTCGGAGGCATCCGAAATAACCTCGTCAGATTTCTCTAGCCACTCCTCTAAAATTTTTATTTCACTTCTACTCGAGGAATCGAATTTAATTCTTTTAGGTATGGTTACTGCACAACATTCTACTGTCTTACTGCTTTAACAAACACACCTGTATACAAAACCGACTGCACTGGAATTACTTCCAAGCATTAACTTATTCGGCGACAGTATGGACGACTAAATCATATGTTAGTGGAGAGGGGCGATACCATGTTTATTACGTTGTGGGATACAATGGTATTTCTAGCACTCACTTAATTTGTTTGAACGCTGTAATAAACAAAAAATAACAGAATAAAACAATCGAGCCCCCACCTATTGGGATGATAGTCAGATACATAACTATCAGAGCCACCGAGGCTCCCGATGTCAAATTTATACGTACATACATCGGTCATCTGCAATAGATTTGAGTTATCAAGGATTTCGCGTTATCGAGGTTTGAGTTATCAAAGCTGAATTTAATGCAACATCAAATAGAAATTGCTGTTGATTTATTTTTCCTGATACTTCTAAAACCACTTTGTAACAAAGTTTTTTTCTGAATGTAACATTATGTACGTCATTAAAACAATCCGCTCTCTCATACAACTGTCCTGCAATACTAAACTAATAAATGTAATAAAAAAACCTCTCTCAATTTTGTTAATTCTTTGGCATGTTATAAAACAAAAAGTAAGAGACAATACGTGCTTATTTGCTTTACCTATGCGTAGATTCACTCCTCAAAATGAGGCATGTTAAAGAGTGACTTTGCAATTCATTCTAAATCACTCTTCCAATCAGGTTAATTAAAAGATATCTTTCAATAGTCAGTTATTCCAAGATATATTTTTGAGTTTGTTTTCTGTAAAGCTGAAAAACCAGTTCTTGACATGCTTAACGCTGAGGAATTGTGTCACCCCTACAAGCGTTTTTCCGTAGATGAAAAAATAATTGCATGCACTTTAGTTTTGATATAAACAATCGACATCAAATTTTTGGTAAATTTTGGAAATAACTCAGAAAATTGAAGTGTTGGGGGCGTTTCAGTGAAAACCGTAAAAACTGCAAGGATGATGCAAGGCCAAGACGACCGTCGACATCCTCTGTTGATGAAAACATCGAACGTGTGCGATCTCTTGTACTTTTCGATCGCCAATTCACTGTCCGGATGGTGGCTGATGATCCGAATTTGGAAAAATTGTCTGCGCATACGATTCCAACAAAACATCTGGGGTTGAGGCAATTGTCTCAAAGTTGCTGACACCTGACCAAAAGCTGAATAGGGTTGAATGCTGCATCGACTGGAAAAACGTCCGGTTTCCTTGAAAGAGTCATCACTGATGACGAATCATGATTCTATGAGTACGACATCGAGCTGAAATCACAGAGCTAGGAATGGAAAGCACAGGATGAATCACGAACGAAAAAATGTCGAAAAAACTTAAAAAAAAGTCAAGGTCATGCTGCTCGTGTTGTTCACCATAAATTTCTTCTTGAAGAACAAACCGTAAATACTGTCTTCTACATGGAGATTCTCAAGCGCTTGAGGGAACAGGTGCGTCATGTGCGACCAATTCTGTGTGATGGTGATGGATAATTGTTGCATCACGACAATGCGCCTACATATCCCAGCGTGATTGTTTACGAGTTTCTGGCCCGTAATTTGATGACCACGCTAGACCAACCTCCCAAATCACCAGACTGAGTACCCTGCTATTTCTTCATGTTTCTAAATGCAAGAAGGTCATGCGGAGGCTGTACCGGGACGACGTGGAAACGATAAATAGTGAAACAACAAGGCAGCTAAACAGACGCACTTTTGAGGACCTCCAGGGATGTTTTCAACAATAGAAACGGAAATGGGACAAGTGCATTGCTACAAATGGGGAGTATTGTGAAGAGGATAAGATTAATGTAGGTAAGTGGGGTGTATTCCGACCAGGCGGCTAATACCGGCCGCCTTATAATTTTTAAAGGACGCGGTGTACACACATGTGCCCATGCGTAGATAATGCCAGCATACGGACACCATTATAGTCTTACTCGGCTATACGATAGCACAAGCGGTTACAAAGTTATGTGTGAAAATTTAAAAGCACCCTTGTTGTTACAAGAATTAAGTGATTTTGTAGGTACGTACAACGCTCTGTAGGACATAGTTGAAAAATATTTTATAACTAGACCGTCATTGAGATGTGCTTGATAGAAAAAGTATCTAAATAGCGACATAACCTTCACACCTTTTGTGTGAAAGACGATTTAAGTGTATGTTGTATAAGTGGGTAATACCGGCCTCGTTCTTGAGTGTAATGGCGGCCGTGACCGGTATTGCCACCGAACCGTCCAAATATAATGTTACATATAATTTTGTATTATAGATGCCCCAACAATATAGGCGAACTTCGAATAAAGCCTCTTGGTCTTCAGAAAATATGACGGCAGCCTTAACTGCAATTGGTGAACGCGAAAGTATGAGACATGCTAGCAGCAGATTTGAAATTCCCAGGTCTACTCTTCAAGACCGTCTAAAAAGTGGAAATACTTTAGCGGCTTAATTAGGACAAAAACCTGCCTTTTTACGAAACGCAAAAAAAGAACTTGTCGCGGAAATAATTCAGTTATCCAAAGTATTTTATGGTATAACCACCCAAGAAATTAAACTTGTGCATTTAACTACGCTGAAGAAATAACATAAATCATCCTTTCCTCAAAGCAAATAAAGCTGCTAGCAGGGACTGGATAGAATAGTTTTTAAAAAGAAACCCAAAAATCTTGGTAGGAAAATCGCAACCAACAAGCATAAATAGGCTTGCAGCTTTTAACAAAGACGAACCACAAAAGAACTAGCAGAATTATTTAACAAGTCATTTAGATAGCTACACCAGAAAAAGCAATTAAAGGATTTCAGGTTACTGGGATATTTCTAATAAATCCTGATATCTTTTCAGAAGACGACTTTTTGGCTGCAGAACGCATAAAAACCATCTAAGGAACTTCTGATCAAGACGTAGCAACTGAAGGTAACGATACATCCTTAAATCCAAATAATAATACGACAGTAACAACCGAAACTAAAGTTTTATTTAGTGACATTCTAAATGCACCATCTTGTAGCAAAACTACTTTACGTAAAGTTGTCCGTGCCAATAGAAAGAAACAACATGCCGACATATTTATTTCAACTCCTACTAAAGACAAACTGGAAGAAAAGAAAAACCAAAAACAAGAACAGCAGACTAAAATAAAAGTAAAAAATTATCAGATACAATAGTAGGGGAGCCCAAGAGGGGACTCGTGCGCGGCAGATTAACATAGAGGGGGATACCTCGCACCCTGTTGAGTACCTCCACCATATATAGTTTTGGTAGAAGATGGTCTTATACAAAATGTAATCTGTAATGGCAGCAAAAGGGCGAAAACTATTCCTGTATCCCGCCCTAACGTTAACAGGAAATGTAAATTCAAGAACGTGCTAGAAAACATTAGCAGGGAAACTCGTGATGTTTCTAGCTCTGATGAGGAAAGTAAAGCCAAGGTAAATGAGGAAGTGTGTCTTGTATGTGGCGAATTTAGAAACAATGAAATTTGGCTCAGGTGCACTCTCTGTGACCAAAATATTAGATATGTCGATATTGAACAACAAAGGTGCAAGTACTAATTCCTGCTGTAAACAATCTACATTTACTTTTGGAACCGTTCACATAATATACTTGGAAAAGTCGGTCACTTGTTGGATTAAGAATGTTCGTTAATCGTTTGTAGGAATCCATTTGGCAAACTTTTGGAAGGAATCCATTTTCCCAGACGGTATCACAAGCAGTGATAGAAGCGACAGCAGTTTTTTTTTCTAAATAGTTTGTCAAGGTTATTACTTTATATTCACATCTTCGAAAACTTGCTTGCTGGATGGGAATAGCTTTCTGAAGTTTAGATTTTATTCGGTTGTAAATTAGTCTTTCTCGAGCTTGTACCAGATACTGAGTAGACCAATCGGCCTGTACCTTCCGGGAAGCTATGAATCTTGCTCAGGTTTGTGGATAGCAATTTGCTTTTCTGGGATTCTTTTGGTATGACTCTGGAATTAATCATGTTGCTATAAAATAAAAGGAGCCATCTACGAACTTTAGGTCCGGAGTGGATGCAGATTATTTAGACCAGCTGCTTTTCCGCCGCAAGTTTTATGTATTGCTATGTTTATTTCTTCGATGTCGAATTCTTTCATGTATTACAGATCTTGTTTTGGGGGTTTTTTTATTTTTTGTAGTTCCTGCTTTACTTTTTGTTTGTCACCGTGCTATGCTAATGTACTTGATGTTTGTTGAATTTTATTTTATAACTTCTCCAAGAGCTGTTAGTAACAAATCTGCTACATTTGGGTCACTAGTACTTTTATATTCACCATATAACTGATTACAGTGACCATTCTATCCTGAGATGTAAGAACGTCGAAAACATTTGCGAATATGGTTTTCAGCAATGCTAATAACTAGTTTTACAAAGAGGTAGTAGTTGGTATTTTTTGGTTTTGTCCATCTTAGTCTAGTCTAATTCTTTTTCATATTGATCCCAGTTAGCTATCCTAAAGTTCTACTTTGCTTTCGGCACAGATTTAATGGTACATTAACTATAGTTATCTCATTTACCTTTAATGCCAGAATAAAATTATCCGATTTGTCTAAGGGGTAAGCAATAGAGTAATTTAATATGTCATGCTTACTGTAAGTGGCAATTTTATTTTGAGGCTGGTTTATAGCTTTTACTAGCTTGTAACCAGGGTGTTTCTCCGCACGAGTAGATTTGCCCATCGTCAGTAGTGTCAGTCTCTTGTAGGACGACCACATCAGTTTCATGTTTTGTAGGTAATCTGCCTAAGAAATCATGCTGATTACAGTTTATTCCTCCTAGGTTTAAGTGACATATCCTTAACTTTGGAGTAATAACAGTCAAGTGATTCTAAAAAGAAATCGCTCCGGTTGTTTTCACTCACATTCGGAATAGTGAAAGATCTTGAGCGTAACCAAGAATACATTTACATTACGAGGAGGCGATCTATCATTGCAGTGACGATTGCATAAAGACAATTCGAATTTGTCTCGTGAATGGTTCAGGAGATACCCAGTGTTTTTGTCTTACTATAAAACATTATTCCGATACTCTCAAGGCTTCTTTAACTGTGTTGTATAGGATAAAGGCACCAAATGGTTTTTCTTCTCTCATATTTTTACTCCATGTACCTATGTCCATTCGTGGGTGATCCATTGTGGGTAGCCGGTTGTTTTTTCTGTTCCTCTTAGTATTAACTGTTTTGATTTAACCGATAAAAAATTCTCTTCTAAAAACCACTACTTTTGCAGAACTCTGACGTCATGGTTAATGGCTCAGCTCTAATTTAAGGAATTTCTGACCCATTTTTTTGTATGGAATTTCCTTAATACGTGCAGACTTTAATTTATTACGGTAATTACGTTACCACTATTCATTTATTAATTTATTAATATACTTAAGTTGTTATTCTTTCACCTTGATAATCCATTAATTAAAATATAATTTATTAAAATTGAACAGCTATAAAGACTTAGTGAATCTGTTTTTACACCAAGTATTTCTTATTAAAAAAGAACTTGTATAGTTTCATTCAAGCTAACAATGAACTTTACATGAAAATATAAAACAAAAAGTTGTATGCAATAAGTCTTGAAAATAATATGCTTATACTTAAACGCTAGTCATGTGATACTTCAAAGTGCTTACCTACCTACCTACTAAATGTAAAATAATGAGAAAATTCCTAACATTACTGAAAATGCTTAACAAAGCCTTTTATCTCTTTTGTTACATTAGACGAATGTAAATGTATATCACAGTCATGGAGGTTCTGAAACAATTGGTACTGTAGAATTTATAATTCAAAAGG
This sequence comes from Ignelater luminosus, assembly GCA_011009095.1. Classification (NCBI taxonomy): domain Eukaryota; kingdom Metazoa; phylum Arthropoda; class Insecta; order Coleoptera; family Elateridae; genus Ignelater; species Ignelater luminosus. The sequence goes on from VTPC01000545.1 coordinate 20,690, forward strand.
GACATTTTTTTTCTTTGTGGCTAACATTTGGTGCATAAAAACAGTAGCAAATGCGAAATAAATTATTCATAAAAATCTAAATTTTATAGGACAAAAGTAATAATATTTTGATGAAAACAAGAAAAAAGGAAGTAATAGCGAGGTTTTTATTTTTATTATTAAATAGCAAACATAAAATGCAAATTTACAAATCAAAATATAAATGTAAAATGAACCAGTGAGTACTTGGTTATTTACAAACTCGCTATAAAAATATAAAAGCTGAAACGAGCTATAAAATATAAAAGTTCCATTTACAAGTTTTAGTTTATGTTTTCTGTATGCAATTGAAACTTTTCTCTACAATCGCAATCAGAAAACAGAAGAAGGTTTCTAAAAGTGTTGATTTATTGCTTTATTTAGTAGTTTTCCTAACCACGGGTCCAATTTACTAATGATTATTATAGTAGCGTTTTCCAACAAGGCACACAAAAAAATATCTACAGATTTGCTGGAAAGATTTACACAATCATTTACAAAGGCAGACAAGTTTGGAGTTAGAAAAGATTAAAAAGGAATGGAGTTTACTTTTTAATAAAAGAAGAAAGGAAGTTCGAGGTAAATCAACACATCTGTTTCGTTGAATTATTTACTTACGAAGTTCCTAGTTGTGACATATAAAGCCGTTGAATTTCAGCGAGGTGATAAATTGTTTTGTTAGTTTTAAAACCTTTTCAAAATAAAATGCTATACATATCACTAATAAATTGTTATTGTAAATAATTCCCGTTTTTTAGAAAGCGGATTCTACTTTTAACACAAACGCTTCGTTACTTACTAATTGATCTGAGGTGTAGATCATTATTAATACACATTATATCAAGAATGAAACAAAACACGTAAGTAATGATTACAGCTTTAGGTTGCTTATTGCATGACCAAAAAAGTCCATTTACAAAATCCAGTTTTATCGGTTATCACTTCAATTTATTCCATCACTGCTTGTTTTGAAATGCTACTTTGTTCAGAAGTTAATTCACATACATACAATCGAACGTCAATTTTCCGGATTTATTGTATTGAAAAAAAAACTTCACAAAAACGCATCAAGTGTCTTGAAGCAAAACAAAAAACGTTAACGACGAAATAAGCATTCAATGCGCAACGGTCGAGGACTACCGAACGACCATTCACTTCCTCAACAAGGACAAAACGGCCTTCTTAGCAGAAAAACCGCTCCGGGTGGTACTCCGATAAAACCCATCGGAAATCGACAACGAAGACGCAACACAGTGGTCCGCATCACCCTAGTAAAAGAACGACGCCCTACCCCCCTGATTCTAGTTAACATTGTTAAATCTCCAAAGGAGAAGGAAATTTGGAATTTAAAATCCATCCTCTCACTTAACATCAGGACAAAGACACCCATCACTCGGCCACCTGCACAAAAATCAAAGACCACCCAGCAATATCTGCAAACTGTGGTGGAGGTCATTCCGCCAGCTATCAAAGGTGCTTGAGATCTCCGACAAAGACATCTCAGAAAAATTTCGCACCAGCCACGGAGAGTCGTTATTCGAGTCCAATGGCATGTTCACTGTCCAGTCCCGTGAAATCCTACAGCAAAAGGGTTGGAAACCCTCGCAATCCTCCAGTACAGAATTCCTACATCAAGAATCCAAAACTGATAGTTTCCCTCTTCTCACCAGCCTAGTGGGGAACATCACTAGAACCAAACATCTAGAGACCCTAGAAAAAGTCTTATCTATTGTCCTAGACGCCCTGTCACATCAAGACATCACTAGCACCTTCCTAAAGCTGCTCCAGAGATACTACTCGTATCCCCTGGAATGCAGATGAATAGCTGACTGAGGAAACCAACATCCTTATGCGCCGCCTTAGGAAACGCCAACGGCCTAAAGAGAAAGAAACTTTCACTCTTGGAATTCCCTCGACGACACGACCAGGATGACATGCTTGTATGCGAAACAGATCTTCGACAAACCGACTCGAAGCTCCCAAATTACATCCTGTACCACAACGACAGCTACTGCGATCTGTGTGAGGGTCACACTGGACCATCATCCCAGTCCTCTGTACAATCTACACCTCGTCGAAACCACTTCCATCTACATCAACATGGCCAATTTAGGTCCGCTGCGATTCACCGTCGTCTATTTGTTTCCTAACGAAGACCTGAACACCTTTCTTGGCAACGATAACCAGATCGTCATAGGCGGTGATCTGGATGCCAAACATCCAGCATGGAACCGCAGAATGGTAAACCTAACAGGTAACACCTTGCATTATTATATGAACCATCACGACATCGTGTTACAGGGACCAACTGCATCCACCTATTTCGAGCTGGCCAGGCCAGACGTCCTCTGTATTGCAGTCATCAAAGCCCCACGCTTGAACACCGAAATCTTTACTATTAGTGGGCTCGAATCCAACAACAACCCGATGCTACTGAACCTGAGGGATCCAAATGAAACTCCGCTGGGGCAACGTACAACCACATCATGGCCTGCTTTCCATACCCATCTTTAAACTAACCATGGTACCCTACCCACGATCAGAACTACAGCTCATCTGGACAAAGCGGTGGATCGCCTCACAACTTACAGTGAAGGTTCTTTAAACTTTGTATCAAACCCACACACAATCCTGAACAAGACAGATCCTCCCATCGATCATCAAAGAGTTAATCCGCACCAGAAACCAAGCATGCCGCTGATGGCAGCGTACCCAACATCCCGGCGATCAGCAAGAGCTCAACCATCTCAACTTACAAGTTGAAACAAAACATGCGCTCGTGGAAATGCGACCTGGACGGCGACTCTGGAATCTATAAATCCTGGTGATAATTCCCTGTTGAAGATGGTTAGGTGTAAGACGCAAATTCCACCGATTCACGGAGAAAACGGGCTAGGTTACTCAAACACAGAAAAAACCGAAGCTTTTGCAGACAGCCTTGAAAAGCAATGCAGTCCGAACTACAATAACATCGATCTTCGCTCCAAACTTCAGGAAGCAACGGAAGACAAACCAATACGCCCAACTTCTTCAGAAGAAATTAACAACATACCTGAAACACCAGAAGAAACAAAGCACCTGGCGCAAATGGCATCACGAATGCTACACTGAAAATGCTACCCAAAAAAGCTACTCTTGCCCTGGTAGGCATTATAATCGAAATATTAGGACTCCACCGCTTCCCGGAATAATGGAAATTAGCTGACGTAGTCGTCCTCTCAGAATCGGGGCAAGAACCTCTGTTCCACCAGAGTTACAGACCCATAGGTCTTCTGTCAACGCTGGATAAAATAGCCGAAGGTGTAATGCTCTCTCGCCTCCACGAGAAACTCAAAAAGCACAAAATCATTCCAAACAAGCGGATCGGTTATAGAAGGGCACATGCTACTACGCATCAGTTATTACTGCTTGTTGAGCACATCACCGAGACCACACCTGTGCCATCTTCTTGAGCGTTTGAAAAGCCTTTGACAAGGTGTGGCACGCCGATCTCCTCCATAAAAAATTCGAAAGACAAATCAACAACGGACTGGTCAAGCAAGCTAGCCTTACATCTTACCAACAGAACGTTCTGCATCAAACAACAGAACGTCCGCTCTACCACAAAGCACATCACAGCCGGAGTTCCACAGGGGTTTCTAATAACTCTGACGCTTTACAACATCTTCGTCTCCGATCTACCGGACACTGAAGCATTCCATATGGCGCTGTACGCAAACGACACAGTTCAAAGACCCCAGCTCATGTCCACAAGGCTAGAAGGTGCGATTGAAGTAATTGGTTCAAAACCTGGAGGATAGAGCTAAATTCGGAAAAAAGCGTCGCCGTTCTCTCCATCTACAGATTCTACTAACAACTCCAACCGATCTACATCCACAACCGTCCAATTTCCTGGAGGGTGGAGACAACGTATCTGGGTGTCATTTTAGACAGGTATCTCACCTGGAAGCAGCACACGAACACATTCAAGAAAAAGGCGAAAGCTCTACACAAACAAGACCACCACTGCTAATTTGTGCCGCACCAACTTGGCGGCACGCAGCAAAGACACATATCCAAAATCTACAAGTGATACAAAAGCTCTATGCCTAACGTTCAACGTGCTCTGGTTCATCCGGAACGTAGACCTTTATTGAGATGCTGACACTCCGACTATCCAAAAAGCTATACGTGCAGACGCCGAAAAGCTGTACACCACCGCTCCGACATCAACAAACCCACTCTAAACACCTTAGGAAATTATGAAGTAGAAGAAGCCAGCAAACACAAACGTCCTAAAATCCTGCTGCAACCATAGCACACAGAGAGCTATCAACAGCTCACCAAACATCCAAAAACGAGATCTACATACCAGACGAAGGATGTTAATGCCCAAGGGTAGGTACTCCATCCACAGCCACGTAATATACGATACCATATGATTTATATATTAATAATTTTGTAACAACATAAACTTGCAAAAATATCAAAAAAGGAATAATTGTGGAATCTCCCAATATTTTAGAACAAATGTTAGAAACAAAGTATGTAATTAAATGCATGCATTTATGAAAGCTTATTTAGTTTTTGATATTACATTGTTTTGACATCATCGCATCATATTCGAAATTAAATTACAAAATGTATTTCAATAATTTAGAAAACTTAATAAGCATGTTCATGAAAGTTTATTACTATCCTAGTTTCAATTATAACAAATTCCCACATAGATACATATTATTACATTACATACATAAAATTTTCATAATAACTAGGATAATAGCACTATTACCCTGCCAGTTAAACAATATTTGAGATTCAAACTCGTTTAGATTTAAAACTAAATAATATTTATTAATGAAATATTCTGTATAACAGTGCACATATAAATAGTATACATACTTATCATTAAAAGTTATAAAATGTTTAGTTTTATATTTAAAAACAAGTTAATTATCGAAATGCGCATTTTGTACCAGTAAGCGATCCACCCTTTGTTTTCCATATTTGTCTGATGATAATTCATGATTCTTTGTATTCAATATGAAGAAAGGGTACTGTTCTGATTTAATAAATAAAAATATTTACAAAATTGTTAAAAACAATGTCTAAATTTAACTAGAATGCAAGAATTTCTCGTCTTGGTATAATCGCACGTTCCGAAAGTAATTGAAAGCTAATAATTGGAATACAATTTTTATTTACTTGGAATGAATGTAACATAATACTTAGAACTAAGTAAATAACATAGAACTAAAAATCGCAATTATTTAAGCCGCTATAATATTTATAAAACAATAATTCATTAGGCGGTAGGCTGTTGGAGCCGGACGGAATTAGCTGAGTTTACCCTATGTCACCATTTTTACTTCCATTCTCTGGAAATAGAATTCAACTAAAACTGTTCGGTATTCCAGTATGAAACCTTTTAATAATGAATAAGTAAACATTTTATGCAAGTGCATAAGCTCCTATAGTTTTATATGGAAGTAAATGCAAGTGGACAGATTTATATGATAAAAGTGTTCCGTTGTTATTAAAAGTTTCACTGGTTCTTGCTGCAGACATGTGGGGCAAAAATGTATCTGACGATTTGTATTTTCCGCAATAACTACCCAACAAACCAAAAGTCATATAAGATTATGCATTAGACGTATTTATCGGTCCTATATCAACATCTTTCCAGCCAAAAGGTTGTATTATGCAACTAAGAAGCTAACAGTTTTGTGGCTGTATAAAGCGCATGCGGCTTCATATCTGACTTCTTAACAATACAAGCAATGGTTGTATAGTAACCGTACAAGAAGCCGAACAGCGGGTTCATTTGCGACTTCCTAGTCGTACAAACAATGGCCATAAGTAGTCGTAGAGTGGTCATCATAAGAAGTTGCAGAGATCGCTATACGACTTTTTAGTCATATTAATTCTAAAGTATTTATAATAGGATATCCAGAATGAAATTTTCTCAGTTTAACTTTATTTGTAAAGATACGTGTTGATTGAAAATAAATAAATGCAAAATTAACACGTGGATTAATGATTAGACACTTACAAAATTGTAGCCTGAAGAAAATATAAGTAGTGGTTTTTTGCTGAAATATTGAAAATATACAAATCCAAATAAAATATGAAATATCTCAGCCTAGATATTAAAAAGCAGTAAAGTTGTTCTGCAAACATAAGTTTAACTTCAACATGAAAATAAATTGTTTAAAATAAATTGTAACGATCACTTTTTGCATTCGTTACATATTTTGTTTGGTTAACCTTCTGTCTGTGTGATTTAGAATTTTTGTAGTCTTCTTTCTTGTTGGAGAGGATTTCTTGTAGTTTATATTTAAAGTCAGGTGGATAGCTATGGTTATATTTTATTACTTGGTGTCAGTTAGCGGACTGACAAGATTGATTATTTACTATCAATTTAGATCCAGTTAGCTAATTTGACTAGTTCTATGCTTATCTTAATCTGTGATTGATTAGTTGTAGTCTAAGATCGTTCTTTTATTATATTTCGAATTTTGTTTGCACCACACCTTAAATTCTATCGAACATACCACAACTTCGTTATTTATCGACATCATTTATTGTATCAATGGTTACTGATTTGGTTTTTTCAACCAATTCTCAGGCTTACTACAACTAGCAGCCGATGGTGATCCAGTGTACCTCATAACTATTCTTCTTGTTGTTAAATCCATCACAAATTAAATTAAATAAATTTAATGTACTAATATTAATTTTAATTATTAGACTATGAAGTACAATACCGTATGCAGGATTTTTTCCCGAATCCGCAAGTCAAATCTGTTGAGTGTTTGCTAGTTGTGTCGTTTAGGGACAGACAATATAATGTTTGTTAAGATTATTTTGTTGTTTATACCAGCAAGTGAAACTACATCTAGCAGTTCTTATTATTTCTAATATTTCTATCTTTATGCATTATTTTAAACCGTTTGGTATGAAATTTTTTTAAATGGTTGGCAAGGACACATCGGATTTTGAGGTAAAGTAGCCGTTACAGTTCTAGTTTTGTACTATGGTAATCCCTTCCACTTCCTGCATTCATGTTTCAGGCTAACTTTGAAAGAAACCACTTTGAGGCAAATTCAAACATGTACATGTCGTATTTTTAAGTCAAAACAGCCACTACAGAATATAAGTTGATGAAAACCCCTAATTTGTTAGTGAATTCTAAAAAACTGAAATGTACCTTGTTGTAGATATATAATATTAATTTCTAATAACATGTCTGTAGTCTGTACCTCCGAGCAAATTATGTTAGCTCCAAGGTTATTAATTTTACAGATGTATCGTAATATATTAAATTTCTTTTTAGTCAATTAATTATATTGTAATACCTATAGAAAGCTTTAGATCTCGCGTGGGATTCAAACTCATATCTTCAAGAATGTGGGTTCGAATCCCACGCAAGATCTAAATTTTTCTATATGTATTATAAATTTTATATCAAAATAAAGATAATTTTATTGCGAACACAATGATTTAAGGTTGCCTGCGAAAAACCGTTTAAGAATCCCGGTTGCTAAGGTTTAAAGTTGAAAAATGTATGCGTGTGAAGATGTGCGAGAGAGAGAGAGTGTGTCTATGCGTACTATCCAGTGCGATAGAAAAGGACGCAACATAGGAGCTGCTCGCAAATCAAGATCAAGCAGATCAGTGAAGGTACTACTTTCGATTCACCTGTTTAAACTTGGCAACCCAATAGTTCTGAAGAGAAGAAGGTAAGCAACCTAACGTTGGCATATTCTACAGGATTCATACTTTCGATTGGCATTTAATTTTTTGCTCAAGCAAGTCGGTGAAGTAATGACAAAAAAATTAATTATTGAATGTTTAATTTAACATAGCGTTGAACATATTTCTTTAGGCAACCCATCATCGACACATTTTTTAGCATATTTTATTTCATAAAAAATACTTTTCATCGCTCAAGCAGATCAGTGAAGGTCGTTTCAAATAGGTATCCTGTACTATAACTACACAGTTAAGTTATTACGCATTACACTATTAGTTGACTCCCGCACTTGCCGGAATTTAATATTAAACTCGTGATAAGTGATAATACTTTTCTGTGAGAACTTATTAGTTTAGGTAGGGTTTTCGGTACTTCAGACAAAAGAGGTCTACAGGTTTATCTACACAAGGAACAACTTTCTTTATAGAGGTGAATTTAGATGATTGCAATTTAAAAACGTAGATTTCTTTGTGGATTTCAATCATAAGTTGTCCGCTTGCCTTGTAGTCATTGAAATAACACTTGTTAAGCTTTTAAAAAATTCTTTTTTTCATGTGTAGAGATGGATTGCTCATAGGAGTATGTACACAAGAAATCTCAACAAAAAGTATTGATATAGAATTTGAGAAGCCATGCAAAATTAATGCAACTGTTGCAACTGCCAGTTAGTTACAGATACTCCCAATATAATATTTTTAAAACTTTTTTCATTAAGTTTTGCTCCTAATAAGTATGGAATCTTTAAATTGCCGATTTTGTGAAACCCATAAGGGCAAGAAAAGCCACACGCACTGTTATAAACGTTGTTGCAACAGAAGTTCCAAGTAACACAGTTTTTGATTTGTGCAGTGGCCGAGGGATTTCATGATGCAAAACAAGTGAAAGGATCTGGAAGACCTGCCATATAAATGCCACCAATGCTCTTGCAAGAGAGGTTCAGGGTAAAGTTAGAACTAGTTTGCCTAGACTTGGGCAGAATATTTTCTGGAAGCTGACTTTCTTGTAACCAAAAATTGCATACAGATATCAGTGCAATTTTGCATTTTTGCCCCAGTTTACATAGACTAATTTTAAGTTTACCGTGATCTCCCCTTGCAGGAGCTTTGGTGACAGTTTGAAACAGGTCTTTCTGACTTTTTCACTTTTTGTTTGCATCATAACTTTTTTTAGCTCATGCACAAACACTATAAATTTTGCTTTTTGGAGTTTTCATTGCGACAATGCGTGGTTGTTTTGTATCCATATGGTATCATAAAATTTGGCAATAATTTTACAGAAACCCTCCTTTGTCTAAAGAATTCATGGTTATTAAGAACAAGATGAGATTAACCAAATCTTAAACATGTTGAAAATATGTTGGAACTAGCTGACAGTTGCAACAACTAAATTTGCTTTGCGAGGACTCTTAGATTTTAAATCAATATCCTTTGTCCGAAATATCCATATTAGTAAATCGTTTTTGATTAAATGAAACCAACATCAATTACAAAACTGGCTTTTGCTTCATTTAATCTATTTTTCGTTTTATCTTGGTTCTTGTGTCTGGAAAATCTGCAAAAGTATTCAAGTATTCGGTCTCTACTGTAACGCATTTGTTATAAAAGAGGGATTTCTTCTAATTTGGTTATAAAATTATCTCATGTATGTTTTAGAAGAGAATCTTTTTGAAACGATCAAATCATCGTCATCATTACACTCTCGCTTGGCTTAATCTTGCTAAGTAGCTCTAGTGTCATTGTGATGGGACGAGACGGATAGCGCGTAATCGAGAGATGGCAGTTCTCTTATCAAATGCATTTTACAAACGTTTTCAAACCCCAAAGTCTTTTGTTGTTATTATTTTGTAGATGAAACTTTAGGTCGTGGTTCTCTTGGACCTCGCGGCTTCAACTACTATGGTCATTTTGCTTGAGATTTTTTTATCATGTAACTCAACAGAATCTATTCTCCCCCAGAGGATGGCGTCCAGATATCTCGCGCGTGAAAATCTCAGTACCTCAACCGAGAATCAAACCAGCAAGCATTGGATTGATAGTTAGATGCGTAGCTATCAGAGCCATCCAGAATTTTATTGAGAAATATTCCGCTTTTTCAGGACGCATGTTTGTGTAGTAAGTATTGATTTAGGACATGGATGGTGTAGCCCGATTCGTGTTCTCTTAAGGAGGGCAACGAAGATAAAATCCGGCCTAGGGCTAGCGCAGGTGACCCGTGAGAGCGGCCCTACTTGCGTTTCTATTTACTAGCTGTCTTAATATGGTTATGGGTAGAATAATGCAGCCCTACCCTTGTTCCTATTTAATCCCCTTAAGAAGATTAAAAGTGCAGGAGTTTGAGTATAGGCCACCGTAAGTGGACTCTTTAAGAGCGCAATTTAATTTTGCTTTCTCAATAAACAGCACAACCATACATTTGTTCGTATTCAGCTTCCGTAAGAATTTTAATACGACGTTGGGCCATTGTAAGTGGATCATGTTAAGGCGCAACTCAACTCCCTCTATTCGTCATTAGCTCTCGCCTCTCTTAAGAGAGTTAATGAGCAATTACAATTGTAGCAAAAACGAAGTTGGATCTCCATGATAGTGCTCAGCCAGATGACTGTTTGTATTTAACTCTTTTAAGTATGCTAATAGAGAGCAATGCCTCTTTCCAACCACTGCAGATGACTTGTTATTAAATTATTAAAATTATTTCAATAAAGGTTGTCTCGGGACGGTGTGAAGCTTCAAATAGGAATGAGAGCTTCTACCAAAACAATTTACAAAAAACGTTTTTAAAACGGAAGGTAATCGGTTGTAGGGTTTGAACTTTGAATCATTTAGACATAAATCGTATTCACCTTCCCTGCGTTTAGGATGCCAGGATCTTTAATTATTCTAACAAAAATTCAGTTTGACAATCGACGAAAATTAAGAAAATTGAGGAATATTAGTATTTGGCTAGACACAATTTTGCTTTCTAAAGAACTCAAATTAATTTTAAAGTAATTCTGTATATTTTACTATTTCTATTCATTTATACAAACAAATAGCTTGCAGTCGAATGATCTTACTGATCAAGAGATCAGAAACTGAAAGACTCAAACAACTTCTATAGCATATGAATGAATATCTCAAATGAATCGCTTGGTTGTTTGCATCTTAATTACTAACCTCTCGAATTCGTAAAATTATCCGATTATGCCCATTACTCATATAAATAAGGAACAAGAAGCAGTGAAATTTGACAATGATATCATTAACTTAAGTTTTTAAAAATCAAACTACAGGTCACCAGATATCTTCATTCAACAAAGGCAGGTAAGAAGCTGAGTTGGGATTTCCTCAAAAACAGTGACCATACCCAGCAGATTTGAATATTGGAAAACGACAATAAAGACAGTAAAATTGCGACGTCACAACAATGCAGTAATACAAAGGTAAGGGGAATTATTCTACAAAGAAAGAGACAAGATACTAAATTGTAGATGATGCTTCACTAAGACGCCACGACGTCAACAAGATCAATAATGAAAATTTGTTTATCAATTGTCAAAAGAGAGCAACACGTCACATATAGTGATAAAATAATTTGAGATAGGTTCAACCTAAAAAAGGGGGCGCTAAATGGAGTTACGGAAACCTCTTAAAGTTATTTTAAAATATCTGCAAGAACCAAAATATTTAAATTTAAAATTTAAGGAACAAACGCGCAGATTAAATTGAAATATAATACTGATAAATTTACAGCCTGAAATAAGTACATATGAAAATAAAATGACTTTACACTACCATCAAGTTTTTCTGTGTACGTTAAGAAAAAGAGTTAAAAGTACAAAAACTCACTTTTTAATATATGAAGAAATAAGTTTTGACTGTTGACCTGTTAAATCATATTGATTTAGTGAGTACCAGAACTAATTACAAGAAGAAAATTGTTACAGCGTTTGCTTTTAGTTTTCTTAAAAAGGTTAATAGAGAGCAAAGTCCGATCTTGACTTAGTCCTACATGTGTCTGTATGTAGTAGAGAAAGGTACTTAGCATCTTTAGGCTGATGAAGAGAGATGATCCCGGTCAGTTATCGCCTGCGGTGATCACAACCGTTTTTACGTAATGAGGGTTAAAAGAAGAGTATAACCACTTAGTGAGCTTCCAGCTTGTACAGCAGTATCCTTGAAATCACTAACATCGGTGTGGGTAAATATTGTAGACGGAAACATTGCTTGTTAACTTGATGAATAGGACAATTAATTTTGTAGTATAAATTAAATTTTTTAAATTATTGATTAAGAAATACATAACTAGAATTGGGTAAGAGGGAGAATTTGCATTTGGGTATCACATTTATAAATATGTCACTTACTTCACAGGTTTTATTTATTTAACTAAATTGTCCAACACAATTTATTCTTCAGCAGGTGCGCATGAATTAATTGCTAGATAAATCCATCGATAATAGGTTTGTTTAAAATCATGATTAATTGCTCAGTACTGTAATTTAATTTGCTCGAAGCCAACTCTCAGTAAGATTTTGTATTTAAGTGAGTAGTTGTGGCATAGCGTAATGAAATTAAATTTTTGTTGGGAAAACCTTTAGTTAGCCCAAGACTTTTCAGTGAATCCTCAAAGATGGAAGTGATGGTTTCTGTGATTACCGGATATGGACTAGTCTTAATCTATAACATTAAACTTTATCAAAAGTCAATTAACTAAAATAACTTCTATAAGTTTATTTAGAAAGTTTTGTTCATATTTAGAATTAAATTTTTTTTACCTTGTTAAGTTATTTGATAAATTTGAGCTTTGATGCTTCTAAGGCTTTCTAGACAAAAATTGAAATTGGTCTTGAAATTAACAGTAAGTTTCATGATGGAGGATAATTTTAACTGTTTTTGGTTTAATAGAATTGACATTGATTGACAAATGACCTGCTTATATTTGCGACTTCTGGCGTTCTTGAATCTTCATAACTAAATAATTGATTATTTCCAAATGCCTTATTAAAATACAATTGCATAAAAGAAATTCGAGCAAAAACAAAAAGGGAACGAAATTAAGGATATTAAATAAAAATAGAAAAAATTCAAAGCCAAAGATTGTCTAGTAAAGAATACAACAAAATTGGTTAAGAAGTTAGATTCAAACAAATAATCAAAAGTAGGGAACAAAGTATGCATTACAATCGTAGTTTGCGTTTAAGGTCAAAGTTCAAAATAAATAAACATTGAATAATTCAAGAGGAAACAGAATAATCGTGATATGACTGTATAAAAGTCAAAGCAAGAAAAAAAACGATATAAACTGTAAAGAAGCCAAAAAGGTAGCAGAAGAGCCGTTGGTTGTGTATTATGAGAATTTCATTTTAAACGTTGCATTGTACTCACAGCCAGAGTCACATTTTAGGGTGACTGATTACGTATTTGTAAAAACAATCAGGAAAGGAGCTCAAAAACGAAATTTAAACCTTTTTAAAGATTCTCTTCAGCTTCTTTGTTTGAAGTAATCCCCTAGTGCTTTTTCAGCACTCTGAAACAATACAAGCGATGTTGCGTTTGAAATCTTGTAACCAAATGTTACTTTTTAATCCTCTAATTCAATCTAGGCACGTGAAAAATTCTCTTTCGAGTTTAAAAGTAGAACCTGTGAAAAGTGTAAAATAAAAGTGAAAAAACAAACTGGTCCCTTAACTAAAAGAGAAAATTGGAGAGAATAAACCAAAGATCTCGAGGGAAATACTCGATACAACGTCATCAGCTTATGATTGGGTAAAATACTTTTTGTTCGTTTTTTCCTGTCCCCAAAAATAATATTATATAATTCGAAAAGGTTCGCTCTTGTGAATGTAATTGCTGCACACAGAAAGCGACAAAAACTCACTTCTTTTTGTCCTGTTTCCACTTCTGGTTTTACAAATGATATAATTTTAAAAAGTACACTTTCCGTACACTTGCGACAAAGCGGATAGCGACGGGAGTGTAAATCAAGGCTCATTGTTTCAGGAGTGGGATCGTATATTTTTGAACAATAAGCGGCTTTCGCGGGAGGCCCCTCTGGTTTGTTTTATTCGGGACTGTCACTCGTTTCTACGCCCCTTTATAACCCATTATTATGAAACTTCGTATTTTTATTACACGTCTCAAAGTGTTTTAATGCCGGAAAAAAGATTGATGTGTTTATTACGTGAAACAATTGCCAAGCAAATTTATCTCGGGAACTTTTTATCATTTTTCTCAAAATAAAAACGTATTAGATTCATTTCTTCCGCATTGAATAAATTGAATGTATTGACTGATACGATTATTCATTTTCTTCTATCCCTCCAGAAAGACGAACTAAATAGCTTATTGAAAAATCGCATTAAACTTCTATATTCGCTACACTTTTTTCCACACCTGCTATGCCTACATTTACTTCACACCGTATAAAAAACAACCTAATAAAATTCAATCGTTTCAAGTTCTACGTTGCGCGAATAAATTATGAATTCAATTTTCTCATTAAGAACGTGCTTTTTTCGATTTTATCGATTCTTAAACGGTCGTAAACGTCGCAGGAGCTTTATACTGTAACATGAAAGTTACCTGACCACTGCTCGGCAATTTTTCCTGGTGGCAAGTTGGACTCGCACAATTCACTCTGTTGTTAAATCAAGTAAAGAAAGTTAATAAAACTAGACCCATTGTTGTGTTTCTCATTTATAATAAAATAACCGTTTTCCCTGATTGCCTGAAAGAGCCAAACTTCTTTTCACATATGTTCAAAAGAATAATACAGCTAATCTTGGCAAAAAAGAGCTAGTATAAGAAGAAAATAACTCCAAAATAAAATATAATGCCCAAACAACGTCAAGCCTGACCATACTCGTCCGAATTGAGAGCCTTCTCCCTAGACACTGCAGATGTCGGGTGTTGGAGGTTCATATAGAGAAAACGGGGCCGTTCGTGGGTGGGTGGAATGGGAAAATGTGGAGACCAGTCGACAGATGAGAATTAATGGTGAGTATTTTTCTTCCTTTAAATTGGTGGTAAGATGCGACGAGCTCTGAATTCGGAACGTCTACAAATGAGATAGCTGATAGATAAGCACACAGGTTTTATGATTAAACTGTAGGAAACTTTCTTATATTACAGCTTTTACTCGATAAAAATGAACCTAATCAACACTACTAAACTGGATGATTTAACAATTGAAGGGTAAAATATTTTTTAACGAATTTAGAAATAAAACATTTTTCCCCTGTAAACTGAAACGTTTAAACATGCAAAAACGCTTCGATTAGTTTATTTCGTTGATTGGTAAGCTAACAATTTTTTTTTACCTTTAAACAAACATGTGATAATATTATCAAAACAATGAAAACACAGCTTCAAACTTTTTTATGTTTCAGTATTATCTGAATATTGGACATTTTATTAAAGTATGGTATACATTTTGAATCAATATTGATAAAACGGCAATAATTCCTTTTTTGTGATGTTGCTGTTGGCTTCAATTTAATGGTACTTTACGTTATCTACAAAGTGAATGTTTGATAATTTAAACGATGACGATACAAAACTGTTTTATAGATTTGTTTTAATTTCGGTTTTAATGATTTTTAAACAATAGTGATCAAAAGATGTTTGAAATTACAAAAGCACGAAGATGGAACAGGATTTGCGTCTTCTGAAAAATATGCACTACCAGCAACTTTAATTTAAGATTCTGATGTGTATAACATAATTAACCAGAAGTTTCGCGATAAAATACAAAAACAGATTTAGCAAATCTGAAAGTTTTGTATAGCAACAGTATGTTTTTTGTGTCAGACGTTCACACAGCCTGCAGCACACCTCCCTTAGGGTACATACAAACTACGTACAGATGACAGCCTTTGTAGCTGTACCTGCCACTACCTCTAGTATCTTCCTAGCGGTTGTTCTATAAACTTTTGAAATGGACAAAAGAGGCGGGCCTTGCTAGACCTGTAGGTGCTTTAACATTATAAAGTCCTCCCATCTCTTTCCCCAAATTTCGTCTCTGTCTAGAAATATCGACATTATACCCTGAATATACTTTATTGATTTGCTACAATTTTGCCTTCACCTTGTAGAACTGATATAATCCTGCCCTTCATTTTGTATGCTATATTGTAAGTTATCTTTCCTTGCCATTCTCTCATAAGCTTTCTAAACTACTCTCCACTCCTTTCCAATCTGTTTTACTAAAAGATCTGCTAATAAGGACTAGTCACCTGCAAAAACCTGATAGTTGCCAGAAACAGCCAGGAAGTTGTAAAATCGTTGGATCTCTCGTTAGCCTTGGTAACACTGATTGCAGCTGTTGTTAACTGCTTTTTCCCCATATTCACAAAATGTAACGCTATAGATTTTTTTTGCGAATAAAATTGATAGAACAAGTAAGTAGTGTTGCTGCGATGTCAAGATGTGCAGCTTGTTTAACGATTTACTCTAGCGGGATTTCCAAAACAAAACAACTGCTAGACAATTCCGTTTAAATTGGCATGTAATAATCACTATCCAACTGATAATTAATTAGGAGGAGGAGCGTAGGTTTATCCAGGCCGCAAAAGAGGGCCAAATACGAAAAAAACTCTTCTGTGCCAAACATTCTGCTGTGCGCACAATGGAGCTGATATTAGCGAAGTGACTTGTGGAAGTTTGTGAAATACGCCATAGCAAGTTTTTCAAGTGATTTCTTTAAAGTACAAGGGCTGTTCTTTTAGTGTTGCATATAGCCGCATAGAGGCCTCCACTAACTAACAGGAACAAAAATTGACAACAATATTTAATTAGCCTAAATCGAAAGTTTTATCAAGATCCGGCAAATGACTTAGAGACAGTGAATTTTTAAAGTTGATAAGTCGTCCGATAAAATGGAATTGAGTCAAGAAATTTTAGCGAAATAATTTTTTACAATTTTGAGAAAAGATTACAAGTTGATTTCCGTTTTTGGTGATGAAGCACCACATCAATCGGCAATTTCTCGTCCCCCAAGAACAGTAGTCACCTAGAAAAGCATCGATTCTGTGCGCCAGCGGCTCAAGGAGGATCGACATGTGACATCACGAGATTGAGATATCCTTAAGTATTGAATTAAGTAATAAATTGAATGTGAGAAAGTTAGTTTCTTGTTGCATCCCGCATCTTTTAACTAAAGAGCAAAAGGCGTCTCGCGTCAATTGGTGCCGAAAAGTTTTGAGCCGCTCCAGCAAAGAAAGCTCAAAAAGCGTTTACAGCACTGTGAGTGGTGACTAATCATGGATTTATTCCTATGAACCCGAGAATAAACTTCAATCTGCTGTTTGGATGTTTGAAGATGAGGAAAATCTAGTAAAAGTTAACCGTTGTTGCAGTATGTTAAAGAAGGTTGTCCTAACGTCTGTTTTAAAAGCAGGTCATGCAACTACAATTCCTCTACAAGACTGAAGAAGACAATGCAGCTTCACACACAGCTGAAAAGACAATTGAGTTTTTGGAACAGCAAAACATCGAATTGTTAAATGATCCGCTATACAAGATTAGGTTGATAATTAGTCGGCCTAGGCAAGAGATGGCGCCACCATTATCACAACAATGTTGTTATTTATAAATACTAACCTTGAAACGACTGCTTAGCAAATGTCAGCCCGCTGCGTTAGTTAGTTTGTTTTATTGTCATTGAAAGCGAACAACTTCTGCATTTTTACAAAAATTAATAAAATCGAATATTGTGCGATAATCAGGTATTTGCTTTTGAAAACGAAAACGAACGCTAATATCAACACCGAATTGAGCGATGTTCATGGGGACTCTGCGCCTTTGCTATCAACAATACAATATTGGACAGCTGGATTTAAACGCGGTCGTACATGTACATCCACATGAGGTCACCACGCCAAAAATGGTCGATAAAATCCATAGAATGATAATCGACGATCGACGAGTGACTAAGCGCTAGATAGCTGAGGCTGTGGATATCTCAACCGAACGAGTTCTTGACATTTTACATGAATATTTGGAAATACGGAAGCTCTCTGCCAGATAGGTGGCGCATTTGCTCTCTGTTGGCAATAAACGTGACGTCTGACCATTTCAGAGGAGTGTTTGGCCACGTTTAACACGGATAAGACAAACTTTTTACACCGTTTTGTAACCGTGGAAGAAACATGGATTTATTACAACACGTCAGAAACCAAAAGGCAGTCAAAACAGTGGACAGCTTCTCACGAATTGAAGCCGAATAAAACCAAGGTGCGTTTGTCTATAAGATCAAGGCCACAGCATTTTGGGATGCGAACGATATAATTTACATGGATTACTGTTTCATATTGTCATTTCTCTTTTAGAGATAAATTGTGTGTATTTTTCCTTGTTTTTTGTTTAATTCTTTAATTTAATTTAATTAATACTGTACAATCTTATAAGTGGGCGTATGGGCAGTCATGACAACATGTTGTTAATAGAGAAAAGAAAAGAAGAGATAAACTGTTAAATAAAATAAGGCAAGTAAAAAAATTGTATATTTTAATTACCATACACACAGTCCTTGTTCAAAAGGTTTATACCATTACGGACTCTGAGTTTTCCTTGGGTGTGAAACAATTACATTGAAAAGGGCAGAACGATCACGGAAGTATATTTTGCAGAGCTGTTGGACTGATTCGACGCCAATTTGAAGCAAAAGCAACCGCATTTGTTAAAAAAAGCACTCTTCCACCAGGACAATGCGCCGGAGTACAAATTGACCATCGCAGTGGTGAAATTTCATGAATTGGGCTACAAATTGGTTCCTCATCCGCCATATTTTCCTGATTTGGTTTCATCCGGCTATTATTTATTCCCAAACTTGAAGACCTGGCTTGGTGGAGAGTTGGGCTTAATAAGGTCATTGTTAAAACAGAGGCCTATTTTGAGGGCTTTCAGAAATCATATTTCTCGGAAGCTATCAAAGAAACGGAGTATCGTTAGACAAAATGCATAAAGCTTAAAGGAGGTTATGTTGAGAAATAAAATGCGTTTTGCCAAACAAGTTGTGTTTTCTTGCCTAGGCCACCCCTCGTACACCCCCAATGATTTTTAACGTCGCCAAGGATCAAGAACGAACTGTTTCAGTCGCCAGAAAAAGCAGTCAATGCCTTCAAAATGAGAATTTTGACTGTCCCAACTCAAAACTGGAATAACTGCTTTAACAATTGGTTTGAACGAATGCAGAATTGTATTAATCTTTGTGGAAAGGATAGTTTATAAAACAATAAAGCACTTTCAGGTGATCTACTGTTTGTGTTTATGGCTATATGCAACACTAGGAAGACATTAACAACAAACTATGCGTTATAAAACTGCTTTAAAACATGTTGCTGTCCCAGCTCTTGAATGATTTGTCTCTTCAAAATGTGGTATCAGAGTCCCTTGGCACACAATCTGCTTCACGCAAGGAAATTGGAATTGGAGTATTTCAGTTTTGTCTTGTTGTCGATCATCTCAAGTTATCCGTGGTGCACAAGCAAGGGGTTTTAATCAAGAGACAATTGTCGCAATCTTTTAATTACATGAGAAAAAGTTAAAGAAAAAAAAGTTTTCAATAGTATCGGTTATCCTATATTGATAAGACGGATTGTGGTAAAAAGGAAAGAATTCTTTTTGATAATAATGATATGAGAAGTGATAAATAGATCCTCCTGTCGCACTTTAGCCACATGCCCAAGAGCAGGTGACCGTGTGCTTTGAAATGCTTCCTACGCGAACAACTTTTGTTGGGTTTGGCTCATGTTGAAAGACCCACACAGTTGACAGCTGTTTACTTTCGGGCTCATACGCATAGATCCAAGACTCATGACCTGTATAGATGTTATACAGCGCTTTTGACGCACTACAATTGAGTTTTCTGAGTATTCCTTTGCACCAATCGACACGAGAGTTTTTTTGAGCAGAATTAAATTATGCGGAATACAAAGCAAACAAATCTTTTTCACGACTAAATGTTCATGTACAATCTCGTGCATGCTTGTCCTACTAATGCCCAGGGATGCCTCAACCTCACGGTATATCACATGACGATCTTGCATTTATCAGTTCGCGATGTTTTCTGGCACAACCACCGATTTTGGACGACCTTCTTTAATTTCGTCAGTGAGCGAACAAAGGTTACGATTGAATTCACTAAACCAGTGACATACAATGGTTTTAGATGGTACTTCAGCGCCAAAAATTGAAGTGTGTTGATCGATGCACTGTTGTTGAGATAATCCACGCCGAAAGTCGTGGTAAAACATTTTCAATTTATTCAGCAGCTTCATACTAGCAAAAATTTATGATGATGCCTTTAATTTATGCAACATTACCGATAGAGTCAGTACAGTCAATATTTATCTTTTGAAACGCAATATTTTTCAGACAATAAATTTCTTTTTTTTGGATGTTACTGACAAACCAATAAACGAGTCATCTGATAAAAGTGAATTTTGTAATGAAGCACTCTAAATACAGAGATCTGAAAAACTTGCATTTCTTCGATTTCAAAATGTAATGCCAGAGGGAGTTTGCTTACTGCCGTTAGGAAAAACAGAACACAACGTGCCACCAAGGCAGGGAAAACACGTAAGATCAACAGATCACGGAACACAATCTTGTTGTATATTGCTCCGGTTTTTTACTCCGCGTAAAGCGTGGACAAAAGCATCTCTTGGTAATCAATCAAAGAACTACAAACTGGCGAGCATTAAATTTCATTCTAAACACTGCACACGGATGTCCACAAAAGACCTGTAACAATATAATCCTCTTACATGCACGTTTTCCTAAGATGTGCCAAATTCTTTGTTATGTTACACATTTTGGCTTTTAGTTCTGTTTCTTAATGAAATAACTTTAGAATATATGTATGTTAACGTTGACAATTAAATTCTGCAGACAAGAGGCTCACAGGATCAGAATTCAAAGATTAATCTTCAATTTTAAGCTAAGAGGACTTTTCAAGTCACTCAGGCTCACTAGCCCTATTGGTTTGTTCAGATTGGTCTAACTAAAAAGGATTTTTAGTTTCTAACAAAGCAAAGTTGCGCCCAAGAAGATTTGTTTGATTCTTATGAGATATATTTTGAGAAAAAGCGAATTTATTTTTTTTGCTGATACTATAAGAAAGGAACAAAAAAAGATCGCTAAATTCTCTCTTGGCTTTTATTATGTTAATACTCTTTAAAAGATTAAACAAATTTGCAGCTCCTCCTATAGTATGCAAAACGAGCCTATAAATGTCAACACAAATGTTTTAT
>VTPC01000546.1:0-105005 GCA_011009095.1 Ignelater luminosus
TAGTGTTGTCTTTAGATTTTTTGCCTACCATAAAGTTAAACCTTGAAATCATGAAATTCAGTGGCGCATCTTAGAACCATTCCCCCTATCCCGTAGGGTTGTGTTAGATTTCTGTCGTTCACAAAAAAATGTGTCGTATATGAGCTAGGTACGTCGAGCTTCAAACATTTCTTAGTTTATTTTTCATTTATCTGTGAAGATAAGAATTTATTGAGAGGATCTTTCTTTTTTTGGGAATATCACAAGAATTGCTTATGATTACTTTATCTGTTTGGTGCGGCAAGTATAGCCCAACATAAGCACCCACGATCGTGTAGCTTATCTTTAACTCATTTACATAACTCTAACGCTCTTTATTATATTTTTACTACGTATAATTACTTTTAACTCGTTTTATGCTTAGTTTTACTATCCTATGCTCGTTCTGCTGATTTGTTACTGCAATACCCGTATGTTAGTTAATTCATGTTAATTTTCGCATTGTGATAATTCTTCTTCCACGTTTACGTAGACTACGTGTATTAGTTATTCTTGTCATCATACATCAAAGAACTCGGCCATATTTTATTTTAATTTATAATGATTACATTTTCCAGTACATCATTTTCCTCTTGTCTAGTCTAGTTATCACAAAGCCGGTAATGCTTAGACATCATCCTCTCATTTTTTGCATGTATGCGTATGTTAAACTCGTTTTGTTCAAATCCAAAACGTTGCACGTAAAGAGTAAAGTTAACTGGGGCGTAAAAATTACCAAATAAATCATAAAAATGGCGAGAGATAACATTGTTTAGTCAGAGTTCGGGGAATTCTTTTCCGCTATAGGCAAAAATACGTACATATCCATTTTGATGGTACTCGTGTATTTTGTAATTATGCAGTTTAGTGGTAGGCACAAACTTTTCATTTTAAAGATGGTACGTTTATGAAACTAGATCGATAAACATTGTGTCGCATGCTACAATTCACCATTTTCAGTAGGTGGTGTTGTTAGGTAGAACATTTCCACTTGGTATATTTTGTATACTACTACATACCACGAAATGAATATTTATTACTCAAAGAATTATAGAAATAAATAAGAAACATTTCAAATATACCTTTTTTAATTAAAATTATTAAACGTCCTTGAAATATTTCCAGGCTTCCTGATTTTTTTCATTCAAGTGTGTTTTCGTTAAAGTAATTTCGCAATTTCCAAGCTCGTGATCAGAATGAATTAGAGCAAGGCATCACGACATTTTTGCATTAAAGCAAGTCTACCCTAATTTGTATTTTACAACAACATAGATTATCTTTTTCCATTGAACGTTTAGAGAAAAGGAAAGCGAAAGAGACCGTTTGCAGGGATTTACTTAATTTAATTGTAGCACAAGTGTTGCCCTGCAGTAAGGAACAGCGGAGCCCCGACCTTTTGTAATGACTTTTAAGTGGGGGTGTTATTTGGACGCGAATATGGATTGCTGGTGTGTAAAAGTAGGTTACCCAGTTATTAGTACTGGGCTAACATCAAAAAGTTTTTCTTTTTAATGAAAACGATTTGATCAATTTTAGAAAAACATGCTACGGTGTTAATTTATCGTTGAACTGATTCCATCCCACTAATGTAAGCACAAATGTAATCAATTTACGTTAATGTCATCATCAATAATAGTGTACTTATTTTGCTATTATATGTTTGTTAATAGAACTTCAATTTTTAAACATTAACAACTTTTGATTTTTAAATAATAGATTTGACATACGATAATATCATACTGTTATACACCTATTTTGTTACATAAATGACTGTGTAACAGTTTAATGTAGATGGTTCATCAAAAAGGCGAACGATTTGATTTTAGAAATGTATATTTCTAATGAAAATTCACTTTTAATTCATTATTATACACAAATAAACTACCTAAATCTGTATTCTTGATACTTAGCGAAGATTGGAGAGAACTGAAATCTCATTTTCATCAAAATGGAAAGTGCTAACAGGTAGAGTTTGCTTAATCCAGTGCTTAGCAAAATGACTTAAAGTGGTTGCATTAATGCAGTGAAAATAAATTGTCTTGTTCTCCTGAAATTAATATACCCGTAAATAACATTCCCTTTTCGTAGGACTACTTACGTTGAAAATTAGCTGCCTTTACACGTTGAATGGTGATAAATGATAATGTATTGCCAATATATGTCATGTTTTTTAATGTTCATTAGCAGACAGAAATTCAAATAAATTCTAAATACTATTCTAACATTCCTAATCTAAATTATTGTTCTTTCAATCAATTTAGACGCAAAATATTAATATTGGGAATAATAAAAAAGGAACTATAAGAAAAGAAAATATTTTTGCTTGAAAATCTTGGTTTGTTTTAACTTATAAACATGTTTAAGCATAAGTATACTTTAAGTAGTAAAACCTAAGATTCTTCCACAAAATATTTAAATTTCATAGCAGAAACTGAAAACAAAGAATACCAAATTGCTTTGTATAAAATTCCTTGAACACCTGGTGCCGCTCTGAAACACTAAAATCATCTAGAATTAACCAAATGGTTGAATGCTGAGTAATTAAAAGTTTTTATGGTGCTTCAAGAACAGAAGGTAGTGGAGGATAACCACAAAACGGGCACGAATTTGTGATAATTCTTTTTGCGAATAAATAATTATGTTTCGCAAATGAAAATGTCATAAAGGTCCAAGTCACCTAGTACTAAAAGCGACAACGGTTTGCACGCTTTTAAAAGATGAACAAAGCATTTGGTAGCTAGGGTTCTAAAAATAAGGGGAAGGAGAAAGTCAGAGCGGGAACTCCATGGAAATTATTGGTGGAATGTAAAGTGTTGCAGAACAACTGTGCTGGGAACTTTTTTTATGTTGTCAGAATTAATGCTGCCAACAGCTTTTACAGTAACTATAATTCTAGTTATGTTGTTATGACTTTAAAACACCCTACAGATGGAATTTGAAATTCAGCTCACATACAATCTTTTTGACGTTGTTTAAATAAATTAGACATCTTTTAGTTTGACAAAAGCATTTTTAAGAAACTCCAGATATATTGCTGATGTTAACTTTCCTTGGCAGAATTATGAACCTATTAGGAAATCATGAAACCAAGCACGCCATACACTTCATACCCAATTGCGATGAGTCTCACCAGCCCAAAGAGGATGTTTTGCAGACTAGGAAAGTGCATTATAGCGATTTTCTGCTATTATTGCATTGTATTGTCATTATTTGGCCAAAATACTTCAGACATGAATTTATTCTAACTGAAGTATCAGCAGCATTTTTCAAAATCTGTAGATTCTAAACCCTGATTAAAGTGGAACTTAAATGAATGTATATTGTCTTCATTTGTAATTCTGTGTACTATAGGAATTTTTGTGATTTTCGGCAGTAACTGTCATATAACAAATTACGTAGTATTTCACCCTTAAAAACCTGCAAACCGATACATTCTACGAAATTCTGCAAGAGTAGTTAAATTTCTAATTAAATGTAGAATTCAAACCCTTTTCCTCAAAGAAAAAAGGAAGTACCATCGTTTTATGTCTTAGAAGTTTGACAAAAATCCTTTGAGGATCATTACTTGCTTCCAAAGACAGCTTATGCCAACATCTTTCTTTATCTTTTGTGTACCTGTAATTTAATATTATTATTATTAGTATCGAAGGTACGCTGCATTAGAAATGACGTCCTGTTGTGTTCTCTCGCTAAATTGCTTCCCAACGTGTCGAAATATGTATTTCCAATTTGTTTCTCAGATAATATTACACATTTCTTTGTTTTTGCTGATTTTTCACTTCCAATATTCCTGCTTGGAATTGCACTAACTATCTGTTCCTCTAAATCTATCAGTTGTACATCCTGTCAGTTTCAAGTTTTCCTTTTTCGTCGATTTGAACGTTGTGCAAAATAAGCATATTTCTTATGTCAATGTCAACTCGAAATAAGCTCCCCGAAGAAATGTTTTTTCAGTAGTTTTCAGACGAAATAAAAACCCTGTAAAGTGTTTTTTACAAACAGTCCTGTTCAGGATTCACCTGTGTCCAAAAAATTATATCCTTTACCAAACTTTTATTTTAGAAAAAACTAAAATTTAAAAAGGTCAAAACCTATCAAAAGTGTAATGCACTTCGCTCTATAAAAATGTCAAGGAAAATAGAGGAAATGGACAAAAACGAACTGAAAGACTGCCTTAGAAAACTTCACCAGTATGGAAATAAACAATTTGACTTCCAGATCCCTACCGAAACATATTTTACAAACCCAGAAACATCAAACTCCGCAATAAATAAAAACACTAACCTCAGTTCTGACATTTCAAATCCTAAAGCGAATGAACAAGATTTTACCGCTGTTTCAGGTAAAAACTGAAAAAAAAGAACACGACGAGACTTCATCGAAAGCGACCCTCCCGAAATTGAAACCACCAGTAGATTCGAGATTCTTGAAAATGAAACTATGGATGATACCAACCCCGAACCTGATATCCTTACTAATGTTCCATAATAATTACGGGGAAAAACAAATGGATTACATTATCCAGCGAATTCACTCGACTCAAAATAAACTTCTCGAAAGCAAAAAACCTCCCTGACGGCGTCAGTGTGCATCCCGTCGGCGTCGACGACGTCCGGGTATCCTTCTGCACCCATCAACCAAAAGAAGACAAACCCTTACGTGTGGTATCCCAGAAGATCTCGCCACTGATGACATCGCAGCCGATTTACAGATGCAAGACTTTTCCGTACAGCGTGTCACCCGCTTACACGTAGGAAAAGACAGACGACCTATCCCCCTAGTACTAGAATGACTTTATATCTTCTAGTGTATGAGAAAACAATAAAATGTTTTGATGAAATTCTTACTTCTGAGTTTGGTAGTAATATAGGAAATTCATAATTTAGATCTTCAAAAACATAAAAAAGGTACATATATGGTGGACGTAGGTCAATTTTCCTTCTCACTCTGCTTTTAGTTATAAATAAAGGTTTATACATGCAAATTTAAATTAATGAAATGTAGATGGTTTTCAATGCTAAGAGAAGCAGTTAATTAACAAAATTAAGCAGCAAACGGTGAATAATATGATGACGTATATTGTAAAAGTTCGTCCAAATAGTATTGATACGAAAACATGAGATTATGTACAGTGTTTTTATTCTTTAAAGCAAAGAGATTTAAAAGGAAAATCTAAAACGGAAAATGTAGGAGATTTCACCACTGATACTTAGAAATGAAAAGGAACCCACAAATTAGGCAGAACAAGAACCAACCCAACTTGGCAAAAGAATACACCCAAATCTCTGTTGCTAGGCGAGTGGTAACAGTAATTGGATAATCAACCCCATGCTGACCACGGTCGCTGCAAAATTTTGTTTTATATGCTTCATCGGTAAGTATCTAAAAAATGGGACTAAAACTCTGAAGACTGATTACCAGCTGAACCTAATCATGGGTGTATTTTTTAAATATAATACTCCCCTAAGCCATGGTATTAGGAGCCGATATCACACAACAACTTTAACCCTCAATTAAACTTATCCCCAAATGGAAACAAAAAAATTGACAGACGTATTGCAAAAATACTAGATGATCACGTAAAAGCTATCATGAATTTGCAAACCGGTTTAACTTTACCTATAGTAGAAGAAGCGCCCGAAGTGATTCTTTTCCTGCAAAGTTTTTAACGTGAGGTATCTAACCACTCGAGAGAGCGAAGAATTTCGGACGCAAAACAGAAGATGCAATTGGAGCGACTATATCCGCTATGAAAAACTGCTTTTTTTTTCTAAGAATGACATTATTATCCCAAAGCAACGAAATACACGTAAAATATGTCCTTCGTATGAAAACCACATTTTTGGAATGTAGCAGCTTAAAATCTGAATTATCTTAATAATGTTGTGAGAGCAAAATCTTTCTAGTAGGGTAATTAAGGCATAAGTTCGATGAAATGTCTAAATAGATAATTGTAAGTAGGTACATATTATTTAGAATAAACACGAACACGAACACGAAGCAGATCTCTAAATTCTCAAAACAAGGTACTTATGGAACTAGAGATTGATGACTGTGGAATATACAATACATCCATTGTCATGACTCCGAAATAATAATGCTTCGCTTCGTTAGGAACCACATATATTAGGGAACAGATTTTCATCATGGTAATAAAGGAAAATTAGTCGTTCATTTATATTTGAAAATGTCAGTTTCTCAAAAATATATCTGTACTTATTTCAATATCTACAAAAATATTCAGCAACAGTAGAGCTTTATTAATTAAATATTTGCTGGGAAAAGGAATATAGACAATAAAAGTAATTCCTTATTTGTTTCTCTTCTTTATAACTTTGTGGACAAAGAAAGAAACGAATAATTGTATTATGTACATCCTTTTAACATTTTGTAAAAACACCAGTTATGAAATTGTTTGCTAATTTTGTAAAGAGAAAGTTTCATAAAATACCAAATGAAATAAAAGCAAATTAATTGAATTAAAGTTGTGTTCAAATGAATATCTAATGCCCCCTTGCTGCGAATGTTTTGTAATTCAGTACGAACAAGAACAAAAAGAATAAGGAAACGTCTGCGGCTTAAGGAAGTTTCTACCAAAATGCGTTTCTGTTCGAAACGGTGACACAGATAACAAAGTTAGAAACGCAGACTTATCAATTATTCAAAGCCACGATTTTACGTCGGTTCAGACAAATGCTTTGAAATGTGGCAGACAAATATACGTAGCGTGAGATGACAAAAAATAGTTTTCTATTTCATTTCGTTTGTCTCATCATAACTAGTTTTGTTTTTGCGTGTCGAATTTATATATTTGTATTATTGATTAAAAAATATTGACACAACTGCAATATGGTAATTTCTGTATATCACGCAAGTAACTAAAATCTTAATCTTTTAATTGACAGTTTTCCTTACTTGGTGTATCAACGCATAACGTTAATTAACGGTTGATTTTAAGTGTTAACATCAACACTACGCTAGTTTGTTACGACGCTTATCCAATTTACAACAGGATCTAACGCTTCCGTTTTCTCTCATTAAAGTTGTGCATCAATACTAAATTTTGTTAACAAACTAAATTACATCGGACTAATTAGATAACTTTGATCATCTTCAACTGTTGTTTTTATCAACCCTAAACTCGAATTGTTTTGTTCATTGTATTATTTTATTTTGTACGTTAAAATAGGAAAAATTCAATTTTATTAACAGCGTTGTTTTCATATTCCACAGGTGTTGAGCGCAGGAAAGGGTGGTTAAAATTTTATTTATTTTTTGTGCGCAATAACGTACAAAAGTTATCTGTTTGCTTATAATTAAATTTCGGCGACGACCGGCGAAACTTTTAATTTACTTACTTGTGTTGATAATGCAAAATGTATTGCGTCGTTTAGTTAAAATTGTGTTCCACACTGCTGGATCCCGTCGTTCTAGAGAAGTTAAAGTGAAGTTTTGATAGCTCTTTGAAAACATTGAAGCAAATTACACTACTGTGAGACCTGTAAGCAACACAGTATTTAGTTTCGCGAGATATTTGTAAAATGTGAGAGATGCAGGAGCTGGTATTTCAGTTGCTGAATCGTCTGCGATTTCTTGTATGGGAAGATTGAAATCAGACGGTTAGAATTGTTAGAAGATTGAACTTTAAAACTGTTATTTGTGTTGTTGCCTTGTGCTGAAGCTCTTCTTTATGTTATTATTCAGTAAAAAGTGATTTAAATGTACAGGGTGGGGCAAATTCTAAGTAGCCCTTTATAAGGGCCAGAGAAAAACTCGTTTGTACATTATATAAGACGATCAAAATTTTGTTGGCTATCATTTAACTTTTTAAGTTTTCAAGATGGGTGTACTGAATCAATAAAACAATCTACATAATTATAAATAGAAAACGAAAAATTATTATTTATCAATAGTTACAGGTTACTAGATAAGTTTTGCAATACAATTTTATTGATCGTTAAAGATGTCCTGCCATTTTGATTCTGGAAGCTCTGCACATGCCTGGTCCCACGCTGCTAAAAGTTCCTCGTCGGTGCGAAACTTGCGGCCTTTTAATTTGTCCTTCACTAGTGGAAACAAACCAAAATCGCACGGGGCTAGATCTGGACTATAGGGAGGTTGCGCAAGTAATTTTAGACCAGCATTTTCCAAAAATCCTTGCATTAACCGCGCTGCATGTGGTCTGGCATTATCATGGTGAAAATACCAGGTATCCATTCCTGAACGGGGACGAAGTTTCTTCAGCTGTTTAACCACCTGAGTAAGGCACTCAGTTATGTAACAAGAAGCTGTTACTGTACGCTGACTTTCGAGTACAATTCTCGTTAAAATACCAACAGTCAAAAACACAAGGATCATTTTCTTTCTTATTGATTTCTGATTCTTACGCCTTGATCTGACATCGTAATAATATAAGCAAGTTTCGTCACCCGTAACGAAGTTATTTAAATACGGTGGAGCTCCATTTACGTAGTCTTTTAACATTTTTTTGCACTAAACCATTCTACATGCCATTTGTTTAACAGTAAGCGAATGAGGGACCCAAAGTGTGCAAACCTGCCTCACTTTTAAATGTTCATGTAGAATTTTATGAACACTTGGTGCACTAATCGCTAATATTTCTTCGATCTGACGATAAGATATTCGCCTGTTTTCTGTAATTGAATTCGACACTTTATTGATGACCTCTGAAGTAACCACGTCGGATCGACGCCCTGACCGCGGCTTGTCATCTGTGGAAAAATCTCCGCGTCGAGATTCTCGGTACCAACGAAATACGGTTGTTTGATGAAGGCAGTCATCACCCATAACGTTTTTTAGTTCATCCACACATTCGTCCATTGAAATTCCCTCAAATAGTTGTACTTTATAACTGTAGGAATTTCGTCTTTTAACCAAGTCGCCATACTCACAATCGTCTAACCTGCCGTATTTAAAGACGTGTTGAGACACGCTAACCAAACCTTACAAGTGGCTTTCTATTAATGTGCACTATGCAGCAATATCAACTTTGTGGTTCTTCGTGGAAAATAGCAGGTGTATAGCACGACTTATCTGGCGACCTTGTATCAGGACCTACCGTGTAGAAATTATTGAAAATATTAAGACCAATCGGTTCTTTCGTTAACCGAAGAATGAACACAATTTCTCTTTTCAAACAATAGTAAAAATCTCTGTAAATGTAAGTTGTAGTGATCAACATCAAATACAGATGAAAAGGAAAGAGGGGCGAACTTCACCTAACCAAATAGCGAATTTCCTGATTCAGCATAATATATCATGACGACTTAGTACTCTTATGGTATTAAAATGGATTGGAAAGCAAAACAAAATCTACAAAGATCTACCTGATTTTAGTTGTTGACAATGGTAACAGTACACAAAATGTTTATTAGGTATAACAATTGTAGAAACTACCTTGTATCTAATAATCTAATTCCAAATCAACAATACCAAATGTAACAGATTTTGGTACTTGAACATCTTGATAGTTGATTTTGCTAGAGTTCCTTTAACATAGAATCTTGAGCAAAATGAAGATCAAAGAACAGAAGCTAAAAAGATGAAAATCAAAAACTGATAGATAAAATGACGACATGGCTGCACAAAGACAAAAGGAAAATGGTTGTGTGTGCATATTCTAGTTGATATTCTACTATTTTTGCTTTGTTTAGATGTTACTGTACGAAACATCTACTGCACTTTCAGAACCATAAAGTCATTCCTAATCGCCTATTTTTATAATGCAAATTGACCTTTAAGAAATTTCATTGAGAGCCAGCCATTGTTAATAGTACATTTGCATAAAGTAATGTTCAAAATTGCCATGACAGTTCTTAAGAGCCCAAAGCTATAGCATTTATCACAACTCTTAAACTCAATATTGAATTTGCTTCCCAATGGGAAATTAAGTAGACGATTTCAAGATAGTGGTTTGAAAGATTAAAAAAAATCAGAATTTTCTATCTCTTTTCACAACCAAAAATAACCAAAAGATTTCTATCAATCAGTCGATACCACCTTTAACTGCTTCTTCCGAAAACAGACTGGACAAATCGCATGCGTCTATCTCTCGCGATCTCTTGCATTTTATTCTTGCATTTAGGCAGACGAAGAACCCTAGCTTAGAAATTATTACAATAGAATCTTCCCACTTCTGCTTTTTATGATTTTTAAAATTTCATACAAACAATAAATGCAAACATTCGATTTAAAAAAGTAGATGAACCCAAAGATTTGAATTTGAACAACTAATTCAGTTAAGTGCAACTACAGTGCCTGGACAATTAAGGGTGTTTAGTTAGAAGAATTTTCCTGTATCCTCTACATACGAATGGTGCTGGTTCAGCTATTTTGGACACGTACATAAAAATCAAAAATGCAGGGTCTAATAATGTTTATGAGACGCATAATAAATACTATGTACTTGTGTCTGTAAAAAAAAGAGAATTCAAACTTAAAATTGGTTACCAGACTGTAACTTCTATTTTGGTTATCTTCGTTAGAAACAATAAAATAAGCAGCGAAATTTAAATATTGTTGGTTTAGGTATTATCATGTCAAAGAAATTAATTTATACTATCTGTAAAATTTTAATACTTCACTTTTGTTTTATTAAAATAAATATGCAAACGAGCAGGTAGGCAGTTGGTAATACTTTTTTCAAGCATCAACTAAACTCTGTTTCTTTTAATATTCATGGTAGATTTATGTTCAAAATGCTAAAGAATACGAGATAGTTAATCTTCGCGAATGCAAAGTTTGTTCATTTTTTATTATTATAATAATACCCAATTAACCTTTCAAATCCAGTTGACCTTAAGACGATGCTCGATTGGCTTTTGACACGATCTAGGTTTAACCTCTGGAATTAAATTAGACTTTCCGACAAGTCGACTAAATTAATAAACTTTATATTAGCGCAGGCTGTTATTTCTGGTGCAGTTCAGAGAAACCTCTTAACATCTATAATGTACTAGCCGTTGGAGAATTTTCAAATTACTTTTTTGTGGCACTCAAGAAATAAGTGAAGTTGATATTGAATTTTCAAACTTTTGAGCTCATCCCGAGTATAAACATTTGTCTTATTAATTGCAACATTATTCTACCGCAAATGTATAAGAGACTGGTGGACTCATTATTTCGTTAGTTATGCAAGAATTTATTGCCTACATTTATCTTACTAAAAGGACGTTAAGGTTGGAAATTTGTTTTTTAAGTAATTTTACTAATAAAGATTCGTTACGTTAATTAATTATTAAGATACTTAGTGCTTTCATAGGCTGCTAGAGTAGAATCTGACGAAAAAGTGTATTTTAAAAGCTTATTAGATTATAAAAAGTTACAAAAATAAGTTTATTTGTGCAGTAGGTATGTGTTACATTTTCTTTTTCAATTTATATTAATTAATACATTAATAGTATTACATACATTTGTTTTTTTGCTTTTTAAACAGAAGTGATACCAACATTTTATTTTAAAAATCTCACCCTGTATATATTTATACCTTCGTGATCTGCATTGAATTCTGAATTCATTGACGACAGTTTCTGACGTTTATTCGTTTTGATATTTAAAATATATTTATCCGTCTTTTATCCACAGCATCGGTAGATTGAATATTTCTTTCTGCATCCTGATCTCGCCACTAAACAGAATCGATACTTTCAATGCCTGTATTTAAGGATTATTTATTATAAATATTTTTTAT
This sequence comes from Ignelater luminosus, assembly GCA_011009095.1. Taxonomy (NCBI): domain Eukaryota; kingdom Metazoa; phylum Arthropoda; class Insecta; order Coleoptera; family Elateridae; genus Ignelater; species Ignelater luminosus. The sequence continues at coordinate 11,729 of VTPC01000546.1, forward strand.
AGTATTGTATAACTCATTTGCCTTCAGAGCAGTACCATACTGGGCTCCTACTGTTTTCTAAAACCTGTACAAATTTTATGTGAATTTTTGTAGCATAAATTGTAAATACGAATGATGAAAGTTTTTTTTTTAGAAACTTTAAATTCTTTTACAATTATGTTTCTTTTGATCAATACGAAATCTAAAAGGGGAAATGAACATGAGCATTAAATGTCTCAGAAAATCCTATTTTAAAATTTTGTTCCATTTTCTATCCATCTTTGTGATTTTTTAGTGTAAGTTGAGTTTATTTTCAAGCGACATCATGAACCTAGATTAGTGTTTACCGAATTCTTGTTTTCCCTCCACTAATATTAACATTTATTTGTTTCCTGTGCTGAAAACTGTACTTAGTAGTGGTTTCGTCGTACCTATCAAATATAACACGAATACGGCAGACACTGGATGCACCAACAAGATCTCTGACTCATTTTTGAATTGCCCAAAATTGTTTAATGTGTCTAGACTTTTCTGTACTTTAAGGGTGTAGTTCGCAGTAAATCCAATTTCACTTGTCAATTACGACCTTCCCTTTTATGTCTTTTACACATGGTAAAACAAAAGCTAAATCCAGATTAGCAAACGTTTTTTTAGCCGTATTTTCTTTTCTCCTTTTGCCTTGCTTTGACAATATTTCTCCCAATCGAATCTCTAGTTTTGTTTAACCAAACACGAAGGTACGAATCCTTTTGCGTTGAACTTTCCAGATTTCCTTTTTAACCTAAAAATGATTGTGATAAAAAACTGATGATAGTTTTGAAAGTAGGTTCCCCATATCCCGTAAGCAACAAGCGAGCATAGTTAACGTGATTAAAACCAAAGAAGAATAGAGTCATTCTAGGCAGTATCCTTTCGATCTGAACAAATATCGGCAAACACAATGCAGTGGATAATCTTGAACGTACCATTTACCGCGCACTTTTTTCGCTGAAAGATTTTGAACTCTAAACCAAAATCACCTTATAAAGAATGAACACCTCATTTCTTCATGCAGATCCTTAGAAGCTTCTTGTAGTCTTTTTGGTGTTGACTCTTCTGCAAAGTCTGTTGCATTCGAAGATAACGAAACGTTTTTTACATGAGTTTATGGACGCTAAATCCAAGGTAACAAAAATCTACTTGCAGAATGATTCTTCCCGTTCTTACTCTTTGGGTATTAGTTTTAATGAAAGTGTCTAAAAGATTTCTACTGCTTGAAAAATACTAGCCTAAGAAATTCAATGTGTTTTGCTCGTTATAAGTGGAATTATCTTATTGTGAATCTAAATTCTGCAACCCTCCTCTTACGATTTTTGCCTTTGCGTATATGACCTATATTACAAAACAAAACAAAACAACTGTATTACCTATCAATCTCTGTGTCAAGAGCAATTAAATTTGTCATTGCTGTATAAACCGAACGCACTTGCTGGAAGGGACAGGAACATTTAAACAAAGTCTAACTATTGTCATTGATCTTTCTTTCTTGGAGACTGTTTGCCAGAAAACCATCTAAACCTAAAAGTATTTATTTTGGGCTAAAGAAGATATGTGTATAACAGTCGGGAAATATTCGTCTTGTCTATAGCTTGTCAACAACAAAACCTAGGTACTGTTCTTCTTCAGAGGCTTTTAATTTTGTTTTAGAAAGTAAATCAGGTTTTTTCGACGCTACTAACTCTGTCGTGGAATTTCTTCTTCTTGTCCGGCCATGGTCTGGATTTAATACGACAGCCATAACTTTTCCTTTAGAAGCTTGCTAAATACATGACATTTTTGCGTTGCACCTCCATATACCGCATAGGCTGACTATATTTATGTCCATTAGTTTGATTATTATTTTAAGATGCCATATATAGAAATCGGTAAATTTTAAAAATTTTTAATTGTCTATTCACACTCAAACGATTTAATTTTCCGAAAGGTATTTCAAAAAAAATGTCTGCTGATAGACGACCTAAAAGTCCCATAACCTCTAATAAACCTTACTACGGAGAATATCTTGAGAGTTCATTTTTAATTTGTTGGGTTTCCTTTTTGAAATTCCCAGACATTTGCTTTGATTCTACAAGAATCAGTTGATTGAGGGATGTTTTGCTTTTTCATGAGTCTTCTTCAACTGCTACTTGACGTCATCCAATATTTATATACTGGCCACAATTCCCGACAGGTTGGGCGTTTCCGAATTCACCAATGCGAAGATGCTAGATCTGATCAGAATATTGGTCTTTCATCATGTTGTCGCAAAAAGAGCAACAGTCGCTTGTGGAGACGCTGCTTTTTGTCGATGTGTTCTGTTACAAAAATGGTACTGCGCTCCCCAGAGCAGTAAATGGTATGCCAAACCAAATATCTTTTGGAAAGTTTCGCAATTTATCGTTCACATTCCAAGAGCAACGTACTATTTTGGATTTCTCACCTGGAAGCTGTTTAGAGTCTGATTTGACATACACAATCAAACTTTTCGGTTGTTGTTCTAACAGTTGCGCTGTGTTTCTCGTTGCAATGAGGAACTTTTTTGTACCTTTCTAGGGTTAAGATCTTGTCGCTATTTCGCATTTCGAGCACCGTGTTGTAATATCCAAAGCTGCATCGTCACATCACGTGACGAAAGATTGGGAATTTGGCGAAAAAGTTGACATATAGGTTGTTCAATCTTTGTTACAGTGGCAAACATTGAAAATGCAACGAAACCTTACGCAAGACGCTTATATGTGATCATGCAGAATTATAGCTATGGAACAAATCTCAGATGGATGATCGATTTCTTGACGTTCAGAAATCGTCTTGAAACATCGGATTCAGCTAACTGCAGGTCTCTGGCAATCTGTTGTACTGACTTTAACAGCTCTTGCATTTGGCTGAATTAATGTTTTTTCTTTGGACGCCTCTTCAAAACAGAATACGGAAGGGTATATTTAAACAAATTACATATTCGATGCAAGATGAATATTGTAAGTCACTAAAACGAAGGTGATGCATAGCCTTCGATGTTCCTTTTTTATTAAATATCTCCAGGAAAAATTGAGTTGTATGCATCAGATTTCTATTACACCAATTGCAGGCATCGATACGTCTTTAGACCAGTCATACCGTTCCTTTTATTGCGCTTCGAAGTAAATAATTATGTAGAACAACTTTTATTGATTTTCTTCGGATCAAATGAAAACTAAGAAATTACTAACAGAATAAGTGTGTTCTGAATAACAGTAAGTTAGTTAGCACATAAGAATAAGTTTTTTCTGATTTTCTTCTCCAGGGAGTTAGGCTAAAATGCTACTCTCCATATGGTTTCTTTAAATTTATGAACCAAAAGAAAGAACTATTTGAATAGAACAATCAGTGTTTGGATATTATTCACAATAATATTTCAAGGGATCTAAACGACTTTGAAATTACGAAAGATGCGATTAGAAAATGTAACACCCTCAATTTTTCCTTTATGAATAAAAACTCTCCTTGAGAATGCCATATGAAATTAGCTTTATTCTAACCTTGACACGCTGTTATGAACTTTGTTTAGTGTATCTACAAACAAAAGTAATCTGTTTACTAACCACTTTCCAAGCGATAAACCTGTCATCGTTTTTTTCTAAAATATCGTTCAAAACAGGCTCTAACAATTTCGTGTATACTACAGTAAACATATTAAAATTATTTATTTTGTATTCAAGCATAATTTTCTTATTACAGTTGGCTTCAAATTTATTTTTGCTTTTTATGTACTAACAATAAGTCAAACTCACCATGCTGACCTGTTATCAGTTCTACATCATCAGCAAACAATTTATGGGGAAATTTTTAGTTTTCAAGAAATATAAGCGTTATAAATACAAAAACACAGAATGTTTCTTTTCGCATCGCGTTTGTAACTGTCACATTATGCATCGAAATTTTACAACTTGACTTGATAAACTTGACAAAGATTGAAACAAATTTTCTTCAAGAGTAACTCTGGAAAATGCGTCTTCACTTCATTTTCATGCAACGACGTAAAAATCCGATGCCACCCTTCTCGTGTTCGTTGATCTGTTTATTACCCTTGCGTCGCGCAAGAGGCTTTCCAAGAGAATTCACCCGCAGCTATCTTTTCTTCTAGTATTTGATGTAGCATGGTGTCACCATACTTCTTTGTTATGGTAGGCTTTTTAAAGGAAACTTACGACACAACAAGTTGAAAGCGTGAAATGGACCTCATATCACTTTTTGTACAGTTATAGGTCACTTTTTGTCCGATACATTATTCGATAGATGTGTAGAGTTCAAGGCTTGTCTTTGATATTTACGGAAATGTTTTCAGAAAACATGGAGTTTTCAATTTATTATTTTTCTAGGTTATTTTAACACTATATATTGTTTTTTTTCCGAATAAATAATATTCTCTAATATATTTTTTTAATTAAAGTGGTTGACTTCTTTACTTGTAACTTCTTATCTATTCGATAGCTCTTAATGGAACAATGTTATTTGTGCTGAACATTGAATCAATATAACACAACAAAGGTTCTTCTGCTCTCTTGGAAATTAAGCTTTTATCGATTCTACGAGACCGTGAAAAAACATCTTAAAGAATAAACCTTCAAGCTGTCATATCACGTTTGTAACGAAATATGAAAGGCATAGACAGACTATTTTTTTTTCCTGACCTTACTGAAAAATACAATATGTTAATGCTGTTAGGGTCTTTAGAAACGCCATGATATTTTTGCTTGTGTTGTGTTTTCTTTTCTAAATGCTTCTTATCAGTCAAATTATTTCTGTCGTGTTAAATATATTTACACAGAATTTTTATTATTATTTAACAATGTCGCACAAATAGAATTTCTAAAATTTGCTTTTTGTCGAAATATAGTAAAGTATTAGATAATGGTCTTAATTTCTTTGTTCTAATGAGTATCTGGACTAGATGTTATCTTGTTACAGCTTGTGTTACTGTTTCCCTTGACACTTTAAGCAATCATGAGCACTTTCGTAATCAAATTAACATTTGCTGTTACTAAATTTGGCAAGAGATGTGGACATGCTTGCCATGAAATTCTAATTTACCGATTAAAGTTGTACCAACAATTTTACTTGTAACAAAGGCACATCCATTAACTAAGATTTATAAAGCTGCATGCATGCCATGTAATTACTACTTGAATTTACAGGTTTTTGTTAAAGAGATCATGGAATTTACAACTCTGAAAGATAATTCATACATATACATTTGTTATACATACATATAATTGTAATCCACTGTGTTATTACAGTTACAAATGTAATATGGTGTGTTAATAATTATAGGAACATCCTATTAGCGTTGTTAAATGCAGAAAATTTAATTGGAATTTTTTTTATTTTCATTTTGGCGAACAAATACACTTTTTCGTCCATTATACTTACTCAGTTTAATACCTGCTAATGAGCGGCTTTTTATTTTAGTTCAAAGCTAATTATCAATGAGACTTACGAAAAAGTCTGGAATCGTGTATTTTAAAGTGCAAAGGATGATAGAAATGAATTTGCTCCCCATTAACTGACGATTGGAATTTGTCTTTGTAATTTTAGTCTTTACATTTATTAACATCGTAATATCAGAGGTTTTTTGATTTGTCGTTTTTCTTTTTCTGATGTAACGCAACCTCGCGTTACTGATACTTACACTAAAGACCAGCTTATGGTCTGCCCAACTAACTCAAGTCGGAGTACTTTGAAATGAAAACAAATTTGATTGAAAATCAAATCTTAAAATTTTAAATAAATAACATCCTAAAGGGCGCCAAATATTAATTAATTTAATATTATCTAAACATTAATAAAAATGTAACGTTAAAAAATTTAGATTCGTATCTAGTTTTTTATTAAAGTCTATAAACAATTAATAAATTTTAAAGTTCCAAATCTTTAGATAAATTATTTGTAATAAATGAAAACAGGCAATAGGAGACACAAAACAGATCAGAACATATAATGAAAAGAACTTACGTAATACTGCAAATTCCGCTGAGGTAGCTACGTCAGACGGAAAAAAGGGGTTTTTCCCACAACCTGAAACAGATCAACTACACAAAGCTGTTCTTATATTTTGTGACTCATCACTTAAGGAACCATTAGAATAAAAACAAAATTGAGATTTTATGTTAGGTAGTTCAAAAAAATTTTGTTTTAAGCAACTGTTAAAATAGAATCAATTTTATAGACAGATTTTGTATAAATCAAGAAATTATCTTGTGTAACTTTTCCAAATAATCCAAAATTTCGAGGGTGGCCTCCACAAGGTAGTGCACGCACACACCCGCGGAAGCACTAAGCACTTCCCCACAAAAAGGGAAAATCAAAAAATTTAAACAGTTAGAAACCGTAAAACGAACAATGATCAGCACACCAGTCTGTCACAAAGCGAGCTCTTAAACTGCCTCCCGTCAAAATTCGGAAATTTGACCTGTCGTCAAAATGCAAAATCTCCAACCAATGGCCATTTAGGCAAAATCTAAAAGTGAGTCGGCTGATCTCATGTGTCAATTAAAAAACACCAAAGGAATATATGTCAACTGCCGATTGGTCCATAAAATACAAAGGAAAATTCAACCTCGGAAAATTAATTAATAAAATATCAACCCGAAACAGGCATTCCTTTAAGATAAAGCTATATATCAATGAAAACAATAGAAACACTGATAAAGCAAGCAGAAAATTGGTTTAAAACGTAATAAGTGAATAGGCATTTAGACAAAAGGCTAATGTATCAAAATCTCAGAAAAATTCGCATGCAAATAGCCCTAAATTAACCAAAACTGATGCAACCCGTCCTGAATCTAACAGTCATTCATTAACCAACGGAGCAATAATAGATAACCTCTGTTAATTAGATGAAAACAAATAAATATCAAACAGCGCTATTAAACGAGTGAAAAACTATAAAACAAGCAGAAATTAATTCTACCAAAGCAAAAGAAATTAGCTTTAAATTACATCTGGCATCTAGAGATAACTATAGATTACAAAAAAATCAATTATGGCCATCCTAAAGTAATTATAACGAAATAATTCTTAAGATTTTCAATACAATTTGTAACATAAATTTAATACAAGCAAATTTATTAGAAATTTCATTTCAATGATATATAAGGTGGTTTAAAAGTAGATATTTTTGTACGAATTTCTTATAGGAACAGTGAAATACGAGGGTGGTCTGAAAAGTTTCCGACCTCAACGTGAATATGGCAGCACTCGTAAATAAAAGCTACTGAATTTCGTTGTTTATCTGTTGACAGTTACTCACCAAAGTTTCAGCCATTTTGGACGCGCAGTTTTTATGTAACAGTCGTTTGAGTGAGTTGATGTGAGTTTTTTTGTGAAAATGGACAAAATCGAGTATCGAGCTGTCATTAAATATTTGTTTTTGAAAGGCAATACGCCTTCGCAAATAAAAGATGAGTTGGATTCTGTGTATGGGGACTCTGCACCATCATTTACCACAGTGAAATTTTGGGCTGCTGAATTTAAACGTGGCCGTAAGAGCTTGGGAGACGATGAACGTTCGGGACGTCCAAAAACTGCAACTACCGACGAAAACATCGCCAAAGTTCACCAAATGGTGCTAGACGACCGCCGAATTAAAGTGAGAGAGATAGCAGAGGTTATGAACATGTCAAAAGAACGTGTTTGTCACATATTAAATCAACATTTAGGCATGAGAAAGCTGTCCGCGCGTTGGGTGCCGCGTTTGCTCACGTTAGACCAAAAACGTGTTCGAATGAATATTTCCAACGCTCTTTTGGCGCAGTTTAGGCGAAATAAATCCGAGTTTTGGCGCCGATTAATTACTGTAGATGAAACTTAGATACACCATTATACGCCCGAAACAAAAATACAGTCCAAACAGTGGACTGCAAAGGGGGAACCGGCTCCATAAAAAAGCAAAAACTGTTTTTTCGGCTGGGAAAGTGATGGCGACTGTTTTTTGGGATAGTCATGGAGTTATTTTAATCGATTATCTTCAAAAAGGAAAAACCATTACAGGAGCATACTATGCATCATTACTTGACAAGCTGAAGGCAGAACTTGCGAAAAAACGGCCACATTTGCAGAAAAAGAAAATCCTGTTTCACCAAGACAACGCACCGTCTCACACCTCAGCGGTTGCCATGGCGAAAATCCACGAATTACGGTTTGAACTGCTTGACCATCCGCCTTACTCACCAGATCTAGCCCCAAGCGACTTCTTTTTGTTCCCTCATCTAAAAATTGCGCTCGGAGGACAAAGATTTTCGTCAAATGAAGAGGCAATCACCTTCGTGAACAATTATTTTGCAGAGAAAAATGCCGAGTACTATTTGGACGGGTTACAGAGATGGGAGCATCGCTGGGATAAGTATGTGGAGTTACAAGGAGACTATGTTGAAAAATAAAAAAAAATTTTCAGAAAAAATGTCTTGTATCTTTGTTAGGTCGGAAACTTTTCAGACCACCCTCGTAGATTGAAGAAATTAGACGGTAACCGGTGAATATAACTGAAGTTAGTGGGGATAAGGACCCATGTTAGGTTCATATAAAAATGAACGTAACACTAGTTTCTTAAATTTTGCGCATCCGGCAATACAAGTTGTGTGATTGTAAAAGTTTGCAACTTTGAGCCATATTGCATTCTTAATTTCATTATTATTGTTTTTGTTTAGGTTTTCACTCAAAACGTAAACTTTTAGAACCATGCGACTTTATGGTCTAGAGGTTAAGACGTCTGAAGACGCAGGTTCAAGTCCTCTTCTATTGGTTCAAACTTCAATAACTTTTGTTTGCTTGACTTAACTTTAACCACATCTTGGATATTACTGTTTTCTGTCAAAACTTGCCGTCTGGTACCATCGAATAGTGCCTTTTAATGTGGGTATTGTTTTATGCTCGTCATTGTATTTACCATGATTTTAGTAACTTTGCTCTCGTTTTATTGATTCTCACCTTTCCTGCGCGTTTAAATGAGAATCATCCACTGTTGTAATTTTCTCCTCGGTCGATATTAAAAAATATCTTGAAACACGTCGACTTTAGTATTAAGAGCATAAATCTTGTTTATGTTAGTTAACTACTTCCCCTTCTCTGACAATCATTCCCTGAGAAATTTTAATAGTTCAATTAGAGAACGAGCGTATCAAGTGACCAAAAATGTTTTTTTCTGGCCATTGTCATTTTTTAGAACTCCCGAACTTTGGTGATTTTTGAATATACTAGGTGGTACTACAGTTAACATATATTGACAAAATACAGTACGAATTTTTCCAAGTTGCTCACTCTTTGCTCTAAAATCTCGAACATATCTGCAGAGACAAAGTCTACTATAGTGACACTTTGTTTAATCCTACTATCAATTGACACCATATACGAGTACACATACAATCGAGGAATTCAGGTATGGGTGCTGTGTGTTCTCGTCATTGCTTCATAAGGCGGATCGAATTTGGTTTGATTCCATAAAGGATAGATGAAGTGAGGGTCTTTTCAGAAACAGCAAAACAAATATTCCCAATTACCAATTATGGACGAAATAAACTCCTAGAGAGAGAACTACACAGGCTAAATTTGGCATATCTACTTAGCATATCTTGAGACATAACCCCAGATAATAAAATTTTATTTCGTTTTCAATTTTGATTTTGCTCTTGTTCTTGTAATACTGTAATAGATCTTTTAAAATTAATTACTTTAGGAAAGGTTTATATCACAATCCTCTTTTGGTTGCTTTTTTCCGTTTTGAAGATTTAGTATTATAATGCTTTTTAGTTAATCAGAATCAGTTGCTCCAATGCTTTCAGGATACTCTTTATTTTTTACATCGATTGGAAGATCACTAATATCATTTCCGTCTTTTAACATTCAGCAAGTAACTATTTCTGTCAATACGTATCTGTAATTTTTGTAGCGTTTTTCTAAATTATTTTTTTGTCTGTTCATCTTTGGCTATGGAAGAATCTTCTACGGATGCTGCTAGACCAAGAGGCTTCTTTTCCTATTTGTAAGGTTAAGTTTACAAGCTTAAATCAATGGTGGATAAACAGCTGATGGGTTACCATAAAGAGAGCTGTTTGCAAATTTCAGAATGCCTTTGAAAAAACACAGAATTCTACGTAGGGGATTTTTAAATCAAAACCAAGACCTGCAACATCCTAAAATACACATACCAAATTCTAGATACTGAGTGTAACGGTTAAACTCTCCTTTACAACACTTACAAACTATAGAAGAAATCTCATCTGAATATTCCATGTAATTTTCAGGATATTGGGAAAGATATTAGAAATTAAGTTTCGACATTCTAAGAAATCAAACTTAGCTCCAATCAAAAATGATGCATTTTACAAAACGAATGCAAGAGGAACTTTCTCTGCTAAATTGAATGTAGATGGCAAACGTATGTTTTTGCAAAAGTTCTTTTTTGTCAACCCTATAATGTCTGGAATTTTTCAAATAAGCAAAATTGGTAAAGAAACGTAAAACAGTAGGAACTACTGTACCGGAAATTTTTTTTCTGGAATTTTGAATGAAATCTGGTACCATGTAACTAGTTTACAAATAGCGCAATTTTGGACATGAATTTATGTAAAAAACTTGGCTAAGGAATCTCCCATGTAAATGAAAAAATGAACATTCGTTCATTTCAGCTTCTATATTTTGTTATATTAATGTTTTTGTGTCCTGCGTGACCTGTGAAAATTAGATAAGTTGGAGTTGATAAGTTCAGAAATAGATTTGAGGTCTGTTGTATAATTTTGATTCAAATATGTCGACATGTCCTTCCGGTGAATTATTTGAAAATTATAAAAGTTTTCGCTGTCGCATAATATTTCTCGGAAGAGTGACTACACATTTCAAATTTAAAAATTACGTTAATTAAAATAATAAATTTTTTGATAATATATGTAGATATGAGATTGCTGTATTATTGTATTACAAATGGATTTGTAATATTTTTCCATGATTTTCTAAAGGTATCCAGATCAAATGTAAACAAGAAAACACCACCCACGCACATTCATGTATCGTATTTATAAATTCCCTTTATGGATTTAACTTTGTAACTATTCTTTTAGTGGAATAAAATTTTCGCTGTTAAGAAAAACATTAAATTATATTCCATTGATATCATTTCCAAATCATGTAGCTAGAATTTAGATAAGAAGTGATTACAAAAGATGCTCGGAGCGATACAATTTATAATAACACAGTAACGTGAACATGAATGAAAACAAGAACTTAAAGAAAATAGACCTGTGCAAATCTTCAGGTGGTCTTTTGACAGTGGCTGATGTAATAACTGTCATAAGCATAAGTCTTTTTTTATTACGTTTTCGTTTACGTTTTTATTAACGTTCACATTATCGTATCCGTTAACGTCAATTGTGCATCCCTTAAGATACTTTATTTATTATTTTTGTTAACTGTACTTTATTTCCTAGTAACAACTAAACTTTGAATAACTAGTGGAACAGTGAACAAAAAGCTTAATTAAACTTTAATAGGCACTAGCTTTGCCAAATGCGCCTAAAGTTCAACTGTTACAACTAATTAATAAATGTTAATTGGAATATATATCGTTTCTAAAGCTGGTAAACTTTAACATTAGCTATAATTCGGTACCTTCATTAGCAGGCGAAATCAAAGCATGTTGTTTGTTTATGTCAAAAAGAGTTGCATCCAATTAAAACATTTTGATGTGTTGAGCTAGTTAGAAATTGACTTGAACGTATTTAAGTTTATTACTGAAGTCATATAAAATGTTTGTCATTCCATTTTAATTATTTGCTTACATGTAAATAGCACCCCTAAGTCCGCTGTTACTTTTTGCCATAGGTATATTGCATGTAATCTGGCTGTTAACGCATTATTTAGTTTAATAATTTAATGAGTTTCCACCTCATTACTCATTATAGAAATAGGCCTACTACGTACATATATAATTTATTGCTGCGACCCCGTACGTAGCCATTACTAAATAATAAATGCGATCACGTGCTACCACGAGAATCTTCTTAAAACGTCGTTTTACTGTTTAACATTTAACAACAGGAAATTACCGTTTGCATAATAAGTAATATTTTAAATATTGCATCGTAATTTATCTCACTTACTGTACCCTAATGGTTAATAATAAACCAAAAACCTTTTTTGAATAATTAGGCCTCGTAAAACCTGCCCTGATTTAACGGTGTTGAAAATGTTCAGTTAAATTTCAAAAGCCTTTTATAATCCGTTTTTTTATTCCTTAAAGAAGGAAGTCGGAAAAAAAGAACTAATCTTAATAATTTCACTTTGCAGTTTATACCATAAAATTAAGCAAAAGCAAATTGAAAAGGGGGAACGTAGGATGGTAGCCTAGCTAGCTGTCTTATTAACAACTCAAGCAGAGTTTTCAGGAAATTCCTAAAAAAACCTGCTTAAAACTCTTAAAAGCATGCTAAATATTGTATAGATTAAAATTGTGTAGTTATCTTTCGTTCAGAGATTTTAATTAAAACTTATTTGAGATCGGAAAGTTTATCTAACTAATTAAATTTCTTTCTTCGTTATATAGTATACGTATATTAATATTCTGCAAGTTAAACACTAATAAGAATTATTAAAAATTACATTTTTACATTTATTTAAATCGAAAAATGTTATTATTACATTAGAATCTGAACTACTCTAAAATTAGGAGCTTTGCCTATTCATACCTGACGGTAACAAAAATTGTAGTAGAACAATCAGACAAGTATGGCGTATTGCTCATAAAAGGTGTAGTATTTGGTGCAGGAATTTGTCAACTAACATGATTTTTGGGTAAAAATTTAAAACAAAATACATTAAGATATGTTTTTAGTAACTTAACAAATGAATAAAAAATTTTCCCAGTTTGTTAGGATTTTTGTTTGTTCACATCATTTTGTTTATTTCGTCTCCTCTTTATTATAATTCTAGTGTTGTGTGGAGTTTATCTATTTCTATTAAGTTTACAATCAATCACGAAGCCCTACCTACGCTACGATCCTATGGAGAGTTTTTTCTTGAATACTTTGTTTACCTTTTGCATATCTCCAACAGTCTTCTTTCCTGTCGAGGACTTCAACCTAATCATTATTTACTTCCACTTCCATTGTCCTCTTGCCACGCGTTCAGCTGGATCTCTTCTAAATGTTGCTATTTATATTATACGTTTCCTCGAGGAAATCTAATATAGATGAACCTGCATAAAGGATAAATATACCCTTTATATCTTATTCCACCCTAAGATAATTTAATCAATTGTCCTGTTTGTATTGTAGATGCTACATAAATATAGTGAACGATTTAAAAATTTGTAGCAATGGTGTTCGTTTAAAATTTGTTGTTAAACTTGAGGGAACAATTTTATTATCAATACCTTCCTACATATCTTTCTAAGAAATTAGCATTCTGAAACTATCTTAGCTAACCCTTCTTGAACGCAATCAAGAACTTTTGTCTTCAGGGATTAAAATTATTTTAGGGACATATTGCGTTTATATGTAGGTATGTTTAGTAATCCTTCCTTGTGGATATTAGCCAAAAAAATTGCCGCTGACAGTATTCAATGCATTTCAGTGAGTCTAACAGTGGAACAAACATGTCGAATGGCTGAAACGGACGTTTTTGATAATTTCATTACCGATATTAATTAATTTCTTCAAACCCTTGTTATGAAAAAGCATGATTGCCTTCTCCAAGGCACAGCTATGCAGATACGTCATTCAGAGAATGGTTCGATTTTAGAAAGTTCTTTTTAGATGAAAGACATGAGTTATTTCTGTCTTTCAATTCCTATCGTTTTCTCTTCTGGGTTGTGAAGAAACTAAAATAGACTATTGTCACCACCTTGGGTTAATTTTAAAATAAAAGATCTGGGAATGCAAATCATAACTACAACAAACTCCGTTTTGTTACTGAATTCGAGCAATATTCTGTTTACAAAAATAAGCAAACATTTACCTTCCGACGGCCATTTTGACGATGTTCCCTAACAGATATCAGAAAACGAAGACACCATGTGGTCTTTACATGTATAATATACAAATCTGAAGTAAAAAATTCAAAATTTAAAAACAAATGCAGAGATACAGACACACAAACTTCACAAATTCAATGATGACTCCAAAGGAGTTTGTTGAATATCTTAAAAGCGAAACGTTTCAAGCAAAAAATATAGAGATGCTTAGCGTAGGATAAAGAGGTGGGAAGTTGCGGTGTTTTGAACGTGAACAAGTAGCCGCACCTGAAGTTACAGGCCGAATTAACATACACTATCGTCCCGAAAAAATCGCATATTTTTTTCGAACTGTTGATAATTAGCAATTGGATGCTGTACTTTTCATGCGTAAAGCAGATAATGCCATGGTGTTTGGTTTTGACAAAGTTAATCTTGCAAGTTTGAACTGTCTGACTCACAACATACCAGGCTGAATACATTTGATCAATGTGTGATCAGTGATGTCTTTCGTGTCTAACTGGGGTCAAAATATTCATTTTTTTTCAAATACCAGACGACTAGATTTTGAAGGAAGCCGTCAACATCTACCAGATGGAAGGCCTTCAGCTTAAAATCTGGAACACTTTTTAAATAAAACATTACAAATGAATACTGAGGGTCAGCATTACGATAAATTCAACATAGCTTTTGGAAACTTCATGAGGCCAGATATTCTGTCATCTGAATTTTCAAAGTTCTCTCATTAAGAACGAATTGAATACGTCTCTATTGTGATGAAACATATGAGACTAAATAGGCAAATTCTTTTGATGAATATCCATCTGATATAGTTAATTTATCGACAGATGCAGTAGTTCCAAACGAGATGCAGAAAGATTCATTGTGGACTTGATAAAAAGGTCAAGAAGCTGGTACCCATTAATAAGAAGATCATTTAGAAAAAAATTGAAATTTTCTGATAATAACAACAGCAATTTTAAAAGCACATGGTCTTAATTGCTGAAAACCAAGACTTGGGTTCTTTATTTTGGATGGCTTGTCAAAATACCCTGTGAAGCAGCTACATAGGAAATATCTCAAAAGTAAATTGTCGTCTGATCAAGACATTTTCATCAGCTACTTTAATTCAAAAACTTCATGGTGAAAACTGAACATGTGACAAACTTTCGGATTTTATTCGGCCACGGATAATGAAACTTTGTTGAAAGCAAGTAAATAAAAGAGGACTCTTGGATGGCAATTTTCTGTTGGTCATTAATGATAAACAACGCAATAATTTTGAAAAAGTTGGGAATTCCTTCCCATGAGAAAACTGACACCAAAATGATGCTACTTGCAGTTATCAAAACGTAGGTATGTAATGCTACAGATGTTTTTATTTATTGTCTGTATTGCTGGAAATATGTCAACACAACAAAAATATCTGTTTGAAACGTAGGACAAAAATCGCATTCGATTATAGAAGTGAAAAAAATTGTATCAGCATCTACCGTCATTTCTGAAACCTGGACATTGACTTTAAACAGGAGTAAAGAAATTCTTTCCACCTTTAATTGACTTAGCGTTGATTGGACTTTCACGGAAGAGGTGTTTAACGGTATTCAGAAATTCACTTGTCACCTTTACTTAAGAAATAACCCTAAGAGAAAGTAAATATTTTTAGGTACAGACTATTCCGCAGTAAACAAGGAACTAACTCATTTATGTACCACTTTGCCTGCAATCCCTTACAGCAAACTACCAAGCGGTTTTGTGGAAGAGGTATTTTGACAACGTTCCTAAGTTGTGTGGTGAAGAAGAATAAGAAAAACTTACAATTCTGTGAATTACTGGAATTTTAGGGCGGCGTGCAAATCTGTCGGCTGTAAAATTGCTTGGCCAACAACTGGAAATGTACTCCAAATTGTAAACGTTCAAAATATGACAATATGCTTGAGCCTATAACCAAAGAAGATGAATTTCGAGAAAGAATCGTGCTACTATGACAGGTATTGAGTTTGAAGAAGCTTAACACTTACTAGATGTAGTTAGTTCTAAAAATCTTTGGAGTTGAAATTAGATCTAAGTAAAAGTTCTATGTTTGTCGGATTCTTTTCCTAAAAAGGCATCAAAAAACTGTTTGACGACTTTAGGTTTCTGACTTCCACCAGCAGTTTCCCACTCACGTGGTGGGATAATATGCGTGCATTTATTCTGCAGGTGCAACAGTAAGTGGAGAATTTGTGGGAGGTGTTTTCGATCTCGTTGTCTAAAAATGCCTAACAGTAGCTGATAGGGAACTAAGATCTATAACAACTAATGAGTCTTTTTATGTTGTTTAGATTTTGAAGAAACTCATGAATGTATTTTTTCCATAATTAATATTCTCTGTACCTGCGCATACTATGCCGAACTTCTGGCTAAATCCAGGGAATTTTCAAATCAAAAAACTCAGGAAAGACAATATTCTGATCTTGACCAGAACCCTGTACACTTTTTGCTAAGCTTCTGAACTTTTGCTCAGCTATACAGACTCCGAGAATTCTAGGTTAGTGATCTGCTCTATGTGAATGTGCGGATTTCCAAATTTATTTTGTTGTATAGATTTCTTCCCTGTAAACTTAAATTATTTCATAAGTATATTTAAAAGTGATCTTTAGCACACATTTCTTGCAGATTATAATGGCATTTTTACAAGAAAACAATTTTTTCTAGTTTATTGCCCAAGTTTTCAGTTAAAAATGAATATGTTGTGATAGATAACATAAATTCTACCAATTCTTAATTAAATAAAAGTAGAAAATTTCGACATTGAAATTCTATTATGTAGCTCGGTTCACATTGATCGGACCTGGTGATATATTTAACATATCAGATGAAAAAACCGTTGCAATAAAAAGGACGGTTAGGGGATTATGCAAGGTCAAATTGGAAGTAATTAAAGTTTCTCTTCAGTTGTAGAAAACCCCGCTGATTACTAAAGAAAAACGATAAGACTTTAGACACTTTTATTTATACCTTCTTCTGGAACTTCGAAAAATCCTTATCAGGTTTACACTCGACATTTGGATATACTCGTTAAACGTTTTAGATAACGTTCTTTCTTAAAATCTTATCTAAGAGAAGCTCTACATGTAATGACATGAAAGTAATTATAATTCATATTCAATTTTCAATCAACTCTAAATCCCCATATGAGAATGTGCTAGTAAAATTTAATATCTGTCAGCACATATAATCGATTCTGTCATTACACACACGCGGTACTTAATACCCTGAAACTGATATTTATGCAAAACAGGTGTCAGCAAAGTGCAAACTGACGTTGTAGCGTATATTAGCTGAACCGGTAAATTCAATTCACTTCTACGACTATAATCCACTTGCTAATCTTTGAAGACGCACGTGTATCTTAAAGTACTAATTCAGCGATTGTTACGTACTGTGTTTACCTAGTTGGTGTTTGCAGTAACTAATGTTAGGTGTAATTTATCTAAAAGCATTTTAAGCATAAGAAATAAAAGGAAAAGATGAAGACATATTATGGATCTTCGTGAGACTTTTTCATAATGCTTAGTGATGGAGAAATTGGCCATTTTCATTACACGACGTAAAACGCAGGAAACATAGAAATATACCTCTTTGTTATGGTGGTTGAGTACAGCCCAGCGTGTGCCGTACTGATAGTGTTATTACTAGCTATCATAAGACACACGCGGCTATACTCGGTCATCTAGATTGCGAACTGTCAGCTTGTTCTTACAGCAGTCTTCCCCTGGTCATCAGTGAAAAACGTAAGTAGTCAAGAAAAAAAAGAAACATCTGTTACAAATTATTAAAATAAATTAACCTTAATAAAATTGTCATTTTTATTACAAAAGAAGGTTTTCCTTTTAATTCCCAGGCAGTTTCTCATTTTTCACTAGAATAGAAAATTACTACTACTTTTTTGTTTTGATTAATCTTCGTCATTAGCCCTTAAGAATTGGGTAAGTAATTGTTTTTCTGGAATTTCAGTATTTGTTGTATACACAACAATTTCAGAAGTGTAAATGTTGTTGTAATCCTTATTACGTTGAACACAGATTAGTCTTCATCAAACTTTTTTACCTCTGGAAAATGTTATTATTTATTACTGCATTATAAATTCTATTTATTATAACTCATAATCCAAACTTTTATAAAAAGAAGAACTTTTATGTCGAGAATATTTAATAAATTAGATTCTTTTTGTCCTGGTTAGAAGTTTTTAGTAGTTGACCTAATATTGTGTAATTTTTCCAAACTGTAAAACTGTCCCCAAGAGTATGCTGTAACGAAAGATGGTCTAAAAAGCCTTAAAAGATTTTTTCTTTAGGGACTCCCTTAAGAATTTCTAGATTTTTAAACCAGGCGAAACTATAACTTTTTGAAGCGATATTTCTGTATAAGGTGCCTGATGGGTGTTCATTGCAGCATAAACCGTTAGATTTTAATTGTTTTTTGAGCTAGCAGTAATTTTATAGAACCATTAAGGGAAATAATTACGTGATGTGGAGCTTTATCTATCAAAATGTTACTACAGTCTTAATGTATAGTGACCGACTGGAGCTCGTTTCCTCAAGTATTGAATTAGAGCTTCCCCATCTTTTAATATCAACAACAAAATTATATTAGGTAGATTTTTGTTCTCGTGATTACAGTCACGATTAAGATTTAATAAAAATATATAGCTTTAGCTGATTTTACTTACTTACTTAATCCCAAAACCTTTTTACCCTTGCGAGTGTCAGGCTGTGTGGAGTTGAGCTACGGTCCCGGGTTTCTCTTCATTGCTTCCCTCCGAGCTTTTCTGTCCAGTGATCGTCTACAAACTTCGTTCCACTTGATGTCTCTCTTTTTTGTCGCTTTCTTGACGTTTTTTACCCATGTCACTCGTAGTCTTTTTTGAGCTACTTATTATCATTGTCTTCGTTTTCTTCAGGCTTATCTTCATGTGTATCGCTTCTGGGCTTTCGTTTAATATTTTCAGGTTTTCATTAATTTCCTTTTCGTTCCTTGCGATGAGTATTATATCGCCGGCGTACTCTATTGTTGATATCTTTACCTTTTCATGGCCCGGTATCTAACTTCATATTGTGCTATTTGTTTCCTTGCCTTCTTTATATCTTCGTCTAGGACTATTGCGAATAGAAGTGGGCTTAGGATGCACCCCTGCTTTACTCCCTTTGTGGTTTCCAAACATTCTGATTTCTCATGCTTTGTTGTAACGAAGTTGTTCCTTTTTTCATATGGACACTATATTCCTCTTATTGTCTTTGCCTCTGTCCCCCTTTTTTTCAGCGTTCTCCATGTGAGTTCTCTATCCACCCTGTCGAAGGCTATTTCTAAGTCTATAAAACATAAATGGTCCTCTCTTTTTTTTTTCAATGCCTTTTCGCTGATCCACATTATTGTAAAAATAGCATCCATTACTTCTCTACTTGGTGTGAAGCCGCACTGAGTCTTCTAGTGTTTGCTCTATGATTCCTCTTATTCTTTTTTCCACTATTCTGTTTTGCTATTGTGCTAAGAGGGACGATTCCTTTGTAGTTTTTGCTCTCCTTTGGGTCCCCTTTTTTGTATATTGATCTCTTAAGGCTATCCCTGTATTTAGTACTCTATCTATCAGTGTCACTAGCGTCTTCATTACTTTGTTTTTCCTGCCTTTATCATTTCTATAGTAATATTGTCTATTCCCGGTGCCTTGCCCCCTTTTGTCTTGTTTATCGCGTGTATCACTTCCCCCGCTGTTATTGCGTTTTCTTGCGTCTGTTGTTCATATTCTATCCCTTTCTGGTTATCTAGTTTTAACAAAACGAAAAAGTACAAAATCGGTTGCCATGGTAGATAGTGAATATTAAGATTTAATCATGACAGAGAAATAGACCTAATGGCGTTGTTACCTAACGTATAACGTCATCATTTCTTGCAACTTATTTTTGGAATATTTAATATTTGTCACTGTCATTTGAATTTAAATTTGCTTGCTCACAAGGTCATTCGTTAACGGACTTTGTTCTCTTTGATATAAACAGTAGAGTCTATTCAGATTCTTTGAGTTTTGTTGATAACATTGACATGTATGAGTAACTCAAGATGCATACTAGTGATGTTATATATCACCTATCAGCTTACGTTTGGGACAACTTCTTTGGATTGGCCGTGAAAAGTAATAAAATCATTTCAAAGAATCTGTGGTGCAATGTTCAGCCTTTTGGGATGATATTACAATGTTCCTTTATAGAAAAAGAAAACAAAACACTGCGTTTAATAATAGTGCCAAAATCGTGACAGTAATGCTCTTATCAATTTGACACAAGCTTGAAATTGTTGTTGTGTCCTTCACAGGAGACAGCGAGTCAACGAAGAACACGCTGCAACGAAGTGCTTTCAACTATTAACGAGAAATTATGTCAGCTTAAATTGTTAACAGATTTGACTCATTAGTTACTTTTAGGGAAGTCGAATTTGTTTCTGATTTCATCTAAAACTAATTTAATGTTACTAAACAATGACAGCATCCCAAAAGGGTGAATATTAGAGAAATAAGATCCTATAAGTAATGCGTGCTAATGTCATATGTCGAGCGTCATAATTCTGTCACTGGGTTTGTTTACGGAACGCAACTATTGAGTAACAGCGCTGGTTGGCGACGTGTTTAGTTTTGATTAGGGCCAACTGTTCTCGGCTCTATGGCTCTAAATGGCGCGCGATCGTAAAATGTTGACTGTGATCGAACACTTGGAAAATTTATGAAAAAAATTAAAGAAGGTAGATATTATAGGGAAAAAGAAGCCGCTTATCTGTCTAGCCACATTTGGCATGATTATAATCAATAAGGTCAAATCATAAAACATAATTATCATTATCTGAAATTTCATTATCTCAAAACTAACGTCATGGTTAAATGACATTTTGTTTACGTACATCAAAAACTTGAGAACGAGCATGCACATTCTTTAAATTATTTGAAGTTAGGTTGCAAAAGCTAAGCAGAACTCAATACTGCTGACAAGACCTATCAACAGTAGCAAGTGAACATGTCGTTCGCAGAATCGCTACAGATCAACATACTCAACGGTTGTTAACGGTTGTGCTCGCTAAACGCACTCAACAATGTTCAAGATTGAAAAACTGAAAATCAATTTGATGCTCCAGATTTCCTTTGAAAAACAAATTATTTTCCACAATATGAATTTGTTTGCAGACTAATTTTGACTGTCACTGTTCATCTAGAAATATAGAATCTCGGTTGTTAAAAAAATAATGATATGCTCTTAATACATTTTTGCTTTTTATGTGAATGTAGATACAGTGATAGATAAGTAATAGCAATGTAAAAACACAACAATGAAGATAAAGAGTTAAGTCAGCATTTTCTGTTTCTAAGACATCATTCCAAGTATTTCAGCACTAGAAACTTTTCGACACATAAAAACATTATTAGAAAACTACTTTTGAGCAAACTAGACAATTATGCCTTGAATATAAAGAAGAAAACCATTTTGTTCAAAGTGCAGGTTGATTAAACTCCAGGGCTAAATCTTTTAAGCAGCAAATGACTCATATAGAAAAATTTTTGATGTAACATAACTAATTGCAGCATACGATTATTTCCATAAATGTTATTTTAATAAAGGAAACTAAATTGTCCCACGTAACGAATTCGAGCCTTGTCTGGTTTTGAGAAGTACTGTAGATTTCTCCTCTTATTGTAAGTAATTGAATTTATTAAGGAAGTTCTATAATCAGACTTAATAGTTTTAGTTAATAGTTAACTACGGCTTAATGGATTCAGATTAATTTGACTAACTAAGCAAACTGATGTTTGGCATCCTAATTATCATTTAAGGATTATGTTAATTGCTTTGGAATTATTTTTTTTCAGCGACATGGATTACAGTATAGAATCAAATGTATTGATTACCTATTCTACGAATAAAATTCTCAAGCCTCTTTTATATGAGCTTAGATTTTATAGCAAGGACGTGCAAGAACCGTAATTAATATAATTAAGAAACTCCAGATTCTAGAAATAAAATTTAAATTCCTTTGTTATGAGAAGTAACATAATTTTTTAACAAATTATTAAACAGTAGAATACAAATGATAAATGAATCCCAGTATTTGGTTTGAGAATAGTATGAAACTTTAATAAACTTCCTGAGATTGTTTCAAACATGGGTATTCTCGCCAGCTAGAAATCTCTTTTATAATATTTCTAAATTGCAAAACAAAAACCAGTATCTAACTGTAAAACAGTTTTAAACAAAATATATTTTTGTATTACATTCAGCGTTGAACATAGTATCTGTTTATTGTTGCCTAAAATCATTATATGAAATTATTACCGTGCGTAATACTTATTAGTACGCATTAACCGATTTCATGAATGACAGAATTTACACCGGTAGCCTAATATCACATCTAATTTAATGAATCTCCGCATACACTGCTGATGTTCCTGATCGGAAATGAAATTAACTTTCTAGTTGAAATAGTTATGATTTAATACCATAGTCAATACATAGTGCAGCTAATAATCTCTACTATGTTTAGTATGCACCATTTTCAATATACAGTGTATCAAAATTCAATTTAAGATTTTTGTCTTTTTTAAATATTTGAAGATTAATGTACGATATTGACGTGGAAGATTTTGAACGTCTTCTTTTCAACGCTGTTTCCTTAAATCAAAATATCTGCTTAATTGACGATTCAGTTACCGTTACATGAGGGCACTGGACTGCAATTATTGCAGTAGGTTTTGCGGAAACGAAAAAAAATTCTTCTAGGTGTAGAGAAGCTTTAAAGGAGAATTTTGATCCATACAGTGTGTTTGTTGAAAAGGGCCAAAACTGTATCTTTGGTAATATAGTAATGCACAGTTCAAATCTTCTAAATAATTACCTTTGTGCTGTTTGTAGCATATTAGGAGTTATGTTTTGACGCGCCTAGCTGATTTAGTGCTTCAACTGATTTAGATTGTTAGCTTGTTGCTTGGCATATTTCCACACAAACAAATCTAAATTTACAAATTAGGTGACCTAGCTGGCCAGGAATAGAGTCACCCCTTTAATTTTTTCTTTGCTTTATTATTTCCAAGTTTGAGATTTGCGATCTGAGATTTTCCGAACTTCCTTGCGAGGGTATAGGTTCCATTTTATTAAAACCATAGTTCATACTTAATCGCCAATGGACTATCTTCTAGATAATCGTCAATTTATTATAAAGAAAATTTCCATTACTTTCAGCATTAAGTAATTGTTCATGGAAATTATGCTCAATACACCAATAGAAAATCCGTCTTGATATCGATATTGTCTGATTTCTCGTGATTGTCTCTAGCTCAGTAGTAATCATTTTTTCCTACTCGTTGCTCTATTTGCATGAAATTTGATTTATCCTTCCAAGTTTTTGCATTTATTATCCGCAGATGGTTGATAATTCAATTGCAAAATGTCACTTTGTTACAATCACAAATATTTTGTGGTTATTATACCCTAAGGGTTTCCAGGGTTTTTTTATGAGTATTTCATTTCAGCATGGCATTTATCAAAGATACAAGCTTGACTTTGTTTTAATAAACAATAGTCTAACTTTCCGTTTCTTGAATCGTATCTATCTTGATTTTGACAATTCTGCTACGGAGATACAATTTCATGGTGAATCTTGGCTAGGTTCTATTCAGCAAACTCATGTTTTCTTTTGTAAGTTTCTATTACCGCAGGAAACTTTGTTCAAGTCTCTTCCTTTCTAAGTTCTTTTCATTTAGGTATTTTGAGGCTTTCTTTCCATTAACCAAGTTCCTTGATGGTTTAGCTTCCATGTTTTTGATTTTGTTTGGAATTGCAATGGCTGTTCTAAGTATTTCATTTGAACGCTGCAAATTTTAATTATCAGTTTTGCAATATTTAGCTTTAGGTTCTGTTTAAAAGCTTTCTATTTCCAATAGAGTATCAAACAGATATGTTTTTAGTTGAATGGGGGGAAATACGATGTCGTCGCGCCGTGACAATAGTGTTAAGGAAAATCTAAGAAGTCTTTAAATAATAACAACTACTAGCATGCAGATAGTTGGTTTAGAACTTCTGTAGATTGTTATTTGATGAAAATAAGAAGAATGCTTCTTGTTTTTTGTAGAATTCTTGCTAGAAATACCAAGCGGCACTTCTTCGGCCCGCGTTATACTTACATTCTGGGTTCAATTTATTACATCTTATTCCACTCTTATCTCCACCTTTCCGAGAATTTTTATTCTTGACTGAAGAGTAGCTTCTGAGCTCATAGAGCACATTAACATATTAACTTTCCTGCCTTACATTGTTTAGATATCTTCTAAAGTATTAGTTTAGTTTGAAAGCAAATCAATTATAATTGCATTATCGAATTGTGTACCAAAATATTCTTTCGTAGCAGAACCTGTGTACTTTAATGTTCAGTGTACTTCCTTTTTTTCCTTCATTTCTCATGATACTTTGTATTACGGACTCTATAGAGAGCTTTGCTCATTGGAATATACGGTAACAATCCAATGTTTATTTATTACAGCAAAATTCCATCAATTTCGAAAAATATCAAAACGAATAAGAATGCCCGAGAGAAAAGTGAAGGAAAATGTTGAATATTATGAATAATATCATGTCTGTATATAATTGATATTTATTGAAGTTTCAAACTTTTTAGTTTTTCCATTGATACTTTTATTCCTAATTACAACTAATATCAATAGACAATTTGTTGACATCACATGAATATAATTTGTACTCTTTCAATAAAGATCATGTTTACGTAGTTTAAACTCTTTCAGATATTATTAGAACTAAACGTGAATAGAATATTACTCATCAGTAAATAAAAAAGGAGAGCAGCAGGATAGATAGATATAGTACAGGAAAATTCAATTTAAAGTTTGAAAGCGCATTCATAGCTATTGTTGCATGCAAGCAGACGGTGGGGTATTATTAACTAGGAAACTCTGTACTATTACAATTTCAGTTCCAGGTTTTCAAACGTTTAAACATATAGCAACAAAACGTTTCATGTTCTGTACTCATCACAATATATTTACCTTAGGAACTCTACACAAATATACATAATACCTCATAGGTACATTGCGGGCGTTACTAATTACGCAGATCTGTTGATTTTGCGTGAGCTATTTACGTATTTAATATTTATTTTAGTTTTAAAGATAAATAAAATATTTGTCCTTAATTCTGTTTGTGTATTTTAACAAATAGTAAATTAACACCTATATTGCTGTATTGTACAAATGAGAAGAAGTAAAATTATTAAATATTTAGCTTTAGTTTAATATTAACAAACAATTTCTAAAATCTATTTTTGTTGCATTGTGTGCACATTTAAATAAAAACATTAAAACCGGAAATTTCTTTAAATTAAAAAAATCATAATTTTAAGCTTGCTAGGCTTATATTAATAAGAACTTAAGAAAGTTAGTCAGCAAAAGGTTAACTCGTTCATAAATAAGTAAAAGTCCAATGCAATGCATCTAAACATTATAATTTGTGATGAGACGATTTTTGGGTTGTTATAACCTTGTTAAAGTTGGTTGTAAATTCCAAAATTTCGATTATTAAACTTTTCTTTAATAATGTTCAGCCAACTGTATGTTGATACATAATTATAATTGGTTATATAATAGTTATTAAAATTTTATACCGTATATGTCAAAACCCATCGAGGCGTGGTTATGGTCTTCATTTAAAGCAATGCGATTGATGTCTTCTATAATGACACGCTTTGAAAACGTGTTTATATCGCTCTAATAATCGCAGTATACAAAGCTTGGTTTTCAGTTTCTTGACAACTGCCACATCTTTTGACGATGATAAAATGGAAATATATTTTTTATACCTCGTTGCAAGCATTCAAGCGAACAAGCAACTGGTGATATTAACGCTTTCATACAAAATTTGTTATCTCCGTTGTTGTCATTTTCACTTAATTAAGCGCGGTACTTTATAGAAGCTGGAGCAACTTTTTAAATTGCCTTTCTTATATTTTTTTATCATTTTCGAATTACGCCTTAATATACAACCCGTTTTACGAAGTTTGTCAAATTTCTGAATATCAATAATGAATTACAAGTTGTATTATCAACCTATTTCGACCCTTCTTGTAATCAATTTTCCATTAACCAATTTTATGTTGCAACAAGTAGCTATGAGGCTGTTACACATATTTCCACTTGTAAATAAAAATCTTTCGCCTGAGGGTTTCAAATGAAACCTTCAGAAAAACCAAAAATTCCATCTTAAGCGGTTTTGGCAGTTCCATATTCTTTCTCTAAATGTGTTTACCTCCAGGCTGTGATAAAATCGGATATCTACAAACTAGCTTATGGCTACGTTTATGATTTACCTGGAAGATAATACGACAGTAAAATGGCGTTTAAAAATGTCTTTCTCCGCATAAGCCTTCATAAATTCATTTAATCACCTAAGAAGGTAGTTATCAAACCTGCTGACTCAATCCCAGTTTGCGCTAGATTTCCTAACTTATAATACTTAGATAGCACCCACATAAATTTTGTCCCCTCGAATTAGCCCTATGAGAACAACTTTAGGTAATTTAAGGCAGATCCGATCGCCACCCATATTTATCCTAGTGTCGTCTGGTGCAAGATGTTATCAATTAATCTAGATTCTTCCCACAATTTAAATAAAACATTTCGCTTTCCCTTTTCAATCGACCTTTGTGAATTAAAATCTGAGACTGTATATGAAAGGGTGATTTACGGACCACTGCACGCCTGACGGTATTAGCAAATTTAATTAAATGGATTTGCATAATATGTATGTGGTGTTCTTATATGATAGCTTACTATAAGGAAGTGTAAGTAAATTAAGTTCTTATTTAAATAAATAATTTCATATGAGACAATTCCCAACATAATTATTATTTTATTTTTATTTATTAAGGATTAAAATGAAGTTAAAATTTTTGTGAGAGACTATAAAATGTTTTGGTAAAGTATGAAGTGTTATCAGTTATAATTTTTTTTTATTACAGAAAGATTTCTTTAAGTTTACATTTATTTAAGCACAACACTTCAATTCATGTACTCTGCAGGTATATAAAAACATATGCCGATGCCGAATTTTCTGATTCATTTGGAATGTTTCTGACTTGCTTCTAAACCATGAAACTTGAAGCTTCTTGGTAGCAATCAATTTTCTTGAGACTTATTAGTGCAAATTTTCCTTATTTAATAACACTTTCATCTTTTAAATCCCGTAATCCTTTTCGGTAACATTATGTATATCATCTGTAGTTTAATACTTTAAAGTTCCTCGAGTTCTAAATTTAATCTACCGCTATTACAATTGTTTGAGCCTCGTGGTTCCGTGTGTTTTGTTTAACGTAATTTAACTACAACGGAATAAAGAGCTCCATTACGTTTATGGTTTAATTGATTTTTACAAGTCTACAACAATTTAACACTACATAAGTACAACGATCGAAAACAAAAAATAAGAGAGGACTGCAAGAACCTTACAATGGTATTTATATACAGTGCTCGCGCACCCTTCACTTATTTCTAATCTTAAAAGTCTCCATACAAGGCTTGTCCTGAAACAAAAAGGTCAAACAAAATAATAACAGTTTGAAATCAAATTAACTCAAATGAATATCTTATAGTAACAACATCTAGAATTTAATGTCATAAACAATACTATTATAATTGAAAAATTATTTAGATTCATGTACGTGTATGTCTAGTTATATTATTTCACTATAAATACCGAGTCACACCATCTGAAACGTCTGATAATTAGAAAGTCGTGTTTCAAAGAGAACTAATTACATGTCACTACGTGTAGTCAAAGTAAATGCAATTTGCGTAAACGTTTGATGAGAGAGAGAGAGAGAGACGGAAATAAATATAAAACTGTCAAATGCGAAATAATTTTTGTCCTCCATAAATTGGATTAACTTTTTTCTGTTTCCCTAGCATCTTAATCTCGATATACGAACTGTTAGAATTTCACTGGGTTTTGAGTGTATTATGTGGGTTAGTATTGCAATAGAATAAAACGCTATTCACATGGTATAGCCTTCATAGATACAAAGCTTTCATTTTTTCAAATCTCTCTGAATGTCCTGTACTTTAAACGTGGACTCTTAAGCGTTTCGCTGAGACTTTTTGTTTTTTTAATATCTTCAAAACGTAGTGAGGGTACGACGATCAAAGCTTTAATTGTAAATATATATTCTTCTAATAGATGCCATTAGTAAAAGCGAAAAAGAAAAGATGAACGCACTTATTTAACCCATTTCTGGCCAAGCATAAAAGTAACAAAAAATTTGACAAATCTGTTAGATATATTTACTAAATACATGTATATATAAACATTTACAAGAAAAAATAATAATAATAATCGGAAGTTTATAAAAAAAAAAATGTTTCGTTAACGAATCTTTGGCAGAATATATGAACTAAAACTATATTTATATAATATACCGCTAATAGTATGTTACATACAAATAACAACTACAGAAAGAAAAATAAAACTAAAGTAATATACTGAAATGTCATTTATCTTTTTCGTGAAACATCGTGAAACACTTTGGATGTAGATGTACATGACACTTATCACAAATATAGACACTATTAGTCTTACATATTCTTCAACGTCGCCTCCGACCGTCTTCTTGACGTAAAATGTTATGACCTACTTCGTCATAACGGACTTCCTTGGGCAAACTATCTCGTGATGGACGACCCCATGACGTTGTTGTTTTAGGTTGTTCAGTATCTGACTTTTCTTCTTCCATTGCAACTTCAAACGCATTCTTCGCTTCAGATTGAATCAGAGAGAGGACTAAATAGAATCTAAATTCTATTTGAGACAAATGTGACTAATTTGCAATGTTGTAGATTCTCCAGGCATTTGCTATGGTGCAGTCGATGAGATTGATAAATAGGGGCCACCACCATTTCTTTCCTCTTACCTTTATTCTATAGTTCGCTACAGCATTGTCTAAAAGATCCACACCGCCCATGTACTTGTTATAATCATTTATAACATTTGGTTGAGGGATGGATACTTCCTTTTTAAGTTTTCGGTTGTACCTTTTAACCTTCACAATAGGATCTGTAGTACCATTATTAGTAGCCACAGTAACAACTGAATTGTCGTTCCATCTGGTAACTAAAACTTTTGTATTCTCGTCAAAGATGTAGTCGAAGTCTTTTTTGATATGCTTTTGGTAGCTTTCCAATGAGCAATTAGATAGACGATTTTCTCTCACGGTACCAGTAAAGAAAACGCCCTTTTCCTTGAGAATATAAAATAAACTGTAGCTTGAAAAAATGTTATCAAAGAATACCCTACAGCTCGAGAGATCCTTTACAACAGAGAGCAAATCTATTATTACTTGTGCTCCCAATGGAAGTTCAGATTTTGGTTTAGAAAGATTAGCACCGCCGTATGAAATGAATTGATAAAGGTATCCCCCAGAACTGCATAAACACCAAAATTTAATATCAAAACGTATGGGTTTGCCTTTCATAAACATCTTGGCAGAATGTCTACCAAAGTACGGAACTATTTGTTCATCTATTGAGAGGTTTTTTGAAAATATACCTTTTGTTCATTTTCTCAAACATTGGACGTAACTTTGAAAATTTATCATTTTTGTCCAGCATAGTATTGTCCGACAAGTGAATATTTTTTTTTATTGCACGAAAAGCATTTCTGCTCATGCAATTTCTCACTACCTCTACCCCTTTATCTGGATCTTTTGACCAGTACATATCACAAGCTAGAAGTGTGTGATAACCGGTCAGTATTAGAATGCCGATAAAGCGTTGCAAATGGGCTATAGAAAATTTAAAGTCATGTCGGTTATTTTCCTGTGCATATTTTAGGCTATAATCCACAACAGATTTCAGAATGTCATTACCAAAAAACATAGAAAACCCTTCCATTGGGGTATTTATATCTCCCAAAGATGTATTTGCAATAAGAAAAAATTAAAAAATGCATTTGAAGACCCTATATAATTTACCCAGGTTCTACGTTTTTGAGAGTTTTATGATTTTACTACAACATAGCCGCATATCCGGCCAAAGTATCGAAAACGAAACATTAACTTTTAGGGTCTGTGGAATTTTACAACAATAACAGTTACAATTTTTAGCACAAGGAATATTTGGTCTAGACCTTTCTGAGTGAAGTACTGTTATAAAAAATATTTACAAATAATTGTTTGATTTATTGCTTCCGTTTGTAGGTAAGAAAGCGGGGTCATCCGTAAACGTACCACTTTAAAAACTAACAAAAAATTAATTTATTGAAGCATAAATGTTTTTCTGCTAGATTTGTAATCTACAGACCTTTCTGTGTAATGTGTAATTGTATTGAAGAAATATCATTAATAGAAATGAATGAAAAAAAATAAATTTAAATGTTTCGTTTTCGATACTTTGGCAATAAATGGGTTAAAAAGCAAAAGCATTACTTCACTGAAAATATCAAACATTTTGACATTTTTCTTTGTCTCCATACAATTTAACAAAGATGTGTTTTGTGTTTTCCAAAAATTGTCAAAATCTTTGAGCTTGAGCTTTGAATGTTTTGCATCTATGCCAAGACCAAGAAGCTATAGCATTTTCATCAAGAAGTTTAGAAAAATGTCTGAAATTTAAATTTTGCTCGAATCCAAATATGTATGTTATTTCTAAAGCAAAATGCAAGGACACGTGTTTTTGCTAAATTAAATAATTCCAAAAACGGCAAATGATTTTATTCTCTAGTGGCTTAATATATTTCTTCTCTAAATGAGTGCGTTAGCCCCTACCTACTTCTGTGTTAATAAGGATATCCAAAAATTTGTAGAGAAGCAGTAGAACCGGTTTATATCTAGTTGCGGCCACTTAGCTTGCAGCCGAAGGAAATGCATGCTTTCGGGAAGTTTTCTTGATCACTATATTGTTTCGAGAAATTGTAAAATAAAAATTTACAGTTTGATTTTAACATTGCCAAGGAAGTTTCTTTTATGAAAAATTCATGAAGTTAAAGACGTACTGTAGAGAGTGGTGCATTTGGTTCCGCACCATAGGGAAATAGCATGGGTTTTCCAATTTATTTAAATTTCTACTTCCCACTGTCGATGTCTATTGGATAAGTAGCACACTTTTATTTTAAGAATATTAAACTACACTAAAATTTAAAAAAAAATAAGATTAATTAAAATTCAGTCAGTTTTGTAATATTAAACGGAATAATTTATCATTGACTATATGCCCAGTCAATTTTCTTCGCATCTTGGTCAATAGATTGGGTTTTTTACTAATTTTTTTTTTGTTAACATTTTTCTTGAAAACGTGTGAAGCTGGAATTTAGATAAATTCGCAAACACATGCTATTTCTCTATGGTGTAGAAATTAAATTCACCACCCTGTATACAGTGTTAGATCTAAATGCCTCCACGAGTAAATATTCGGCATCTACGTAACTGTCGTGGCATCTAAATAACCTACCTCTAATTGTCTCTGAAGCTAAACGCTTGAATCCAAGTGGTCGCAATTAAAAGTGACCGTAGCTAAACGTGTTAATTCGGTAATAGTGGAGAACTTCTTTGAGAATATCAAAGAAATAAGAAACTTTTTATTGAAACTCAATAATGGTTATAATTATCAGTTACTACAGCAACTGTGACATTTATAATAACTACTGTAGTTTCTGGTTACGAAAAAACTAAAACAAAATCGTTACATTAAATACAAAATGGAAAGGGTGAGTAGATAAATCTTCAGGGATGATAGATATATCAAAAATAAACAAAAGATGTTTATAACAGAATGGTCAGTTGAGAGTGTAGTTATAACAGTGTACAGATGAACCGAGTTACGTTTGAGAGCCCCTGATTTTTAGTAGGTACTTCTTTGGTAGGCATAGACAATGGTTGTCAACTTTGATAGTTTGAATTTGCTCTTGCTTATCAACTTAGAAATGAAGAATTAGTAGATATGATTTTGAAGTTGGTGAGAGTGCTCGTACAGCTTGAAGATGTTATACAGCGATAAATTCTTAAATCGACGACTGTCTGAGGTACCGATTGGCACAGAAAACAAACAGCAAAACAAATATCTATATTTCTGAAACTATTGAGAAGTGCTATAAGAATTTTTTGTTCGGCTCTACAAAATGTACCATATCTGGAAATTTATGTATTCATTTCTCTTTCACTCTGTATAGCGCCAACAATTTTTATTGGAATAATAGAACTTGAATTTTGCTTTATATTTTCGTTACGTGTCAAAAGTGAGAACGTTATTGTTGTCTCAGATACAAAGAATGGAATAACTTATACCCGATTTTGCGTCAATAACCACGAAAAATGCTATTAAAAGATCACGTGTATATTTTCGCGCAACCATGCCCGAGAATGCCTTGCTGTGAGCTGCCGTATTACAAATAACGCGCAATTGACGTGGTCGATCTGTGAGATCGTATTCTCTTTGCCACTGTCAAATTTGATAACCACATTAAGACACGTTACGTGTGCTTAAAATCGTGTTTTATAAAGGCACGATAAGGCGCGTCATAGTGAATAAAACCCTTGCTATTGGGTGAGCGAGTTGTACCTAAAAAGCAACCAATGACAATTTTTAGCTCTATTTTCTGAGACCACCGCCTCGCCCGCGCTGGCTGACAACCGCCACTCGACGACACGCCAGTAGATGTGTGAATATAGCAGCAAATGCACGCACAAATTGTTTACAACACGTGCTAACATAGCCTGACGCTGACACGGCGTATTATAAATTAAATTTTAACGGCTTCATACAACAGTTATGTAAGAATATTATGTAACAATGTCTAAGCTAGGAGATAAGAAGGGTAAAAAACCTGGTGTGGCTCAAAAAGAATTTAATGAGTTGTGGGCTGTTGCGAAGCTAAAATACACTATAAAAGAAGACTTTATAAAATGGTAAGTGATCTTTTAGTCAAGTATTGCCGGAAAAACCAAGCGAAAAAGTCTTTACTAATGCGCCCGGGAGAAGCGCATTCAACCGTGTCGAGAGGAGAATGGCACCTTTGAGCCAAGAATTGCCTGGCCTCATACTTCCTCATGATTCTTATGGAACCCATCTAGATGAACAAGGAAGAACAACAGATTTTGATCTTGAGAAATAGAACTTTCAGAAAGCTGGAGAAGTGCTTGTTGAAGTATGGAATTCTATGGTTATCGACCACCATGAAATTGTGACAAGAGTACGTGCAGCCTGATGACACAACGGAAAGATTAATTCCAGATCTGCCATCCTCGCAATGGTATAGCGAGCATGTTCGACAGAGCCAGTATTTACTCCAGGTACACTAGTATGTTTTTTATCTATTTATTTTAATTTCTTCATTATGTCTTTCTAATGCGAGTTCATTGTACAAATGAAATACAATAATTACAATTAAAATTACTTCATATCATCTATCAGGTGGTGAAGTGTGACGACCGTGCTTGCTGTGGAACATGCGGAGTTCTCTTCGACTTGTTCTTCCCGAACGCTTCCTGCCACCTCCGCATCCGATTCTCCAGTCATCCTGTGGCTTATGTATTTCAAAACCTAAAGACGGCAAGACGTTTGCTTCATTTCTTTTGCAGCGGTCTCTTGGCATAACTCCTACACATGAAGGTTTTGAAAAAATGCCTTATGATCTTTATTGTCCTAGCCTGAAGGATGAACGTCACCAGCTTGTGGGAAGAACATGCAAGCAGTATGGACTGTATTTTTGCACAAAGAAAAATGCTCAGACACACAGGTGGTCTCTTCACTACCGAAAGGAACAAAGCAAGGAACAGAGCTATGATAGTGCAGCGCCTAATATTCGTCCTATACGCATCGTTACGCGGCGCTCACTTGCTAAATCTAGGAAGGTTTTATGCGTGGAGCCCGAAAATGATAACGTTGGGTGGCTCGATAAGGACGATGTCGATCTTCAAAATGAAATACCTACAGTTGCGCTTCAAGATGTTTCTCCATTTGTCAGTGTCGAAAATAGTCTAGTAAACCCATGGTCCGAGGACACTGCTTTTTAAATTAATATGTGCTGTTTTTTATTGTATTTTTCATTAAAGTAGTTTCCAAATCTCGTGGCACGCGAAATGCGCAACAAGGCGGAGCTTACTGCACAAGAAGAGAGAAAGAAAATTGTAAAAATCATGCATGTAGGACCGCCCGGCGTGCCACGAGATTTGGAAACCACTCTAAAAAATATTTGGAAAATATTTGAGTTTTTTTTTTAACAAAAACAAATACACGTGATGTTAGATAGGTGGGGGGTGGGGTAGCTTAGAACCTCACCACGTATCACCAGGGGAGGAAATGGGGTGTAAAAAAGGGGCTTTAAAGCCTCACGTGATTAATGGACGACCCCTAACCAAACTGTGATACGTACAGTTCTTAAACAAGGTAGCTCATCAAGTAACGACTTACAAATTTCGTAGGCAATGGTGCAGTCAATAAGTACGTTAGCCGGAACAATGGAATGATATTTTTGTTAACACGGATCCAAGGAAACAACTATATTTTTGTTATATTTTTTTATTTATACGAGAAGATGATCCACCTGACTGCCTCGGGCATGGATTGCATCGCGTCGCGGGAAATATACATCCCAAGGTAAATTACATAATTTCATCTACAAAAAGTGTTTTGTTAAGCTCCCAGTAATGTAAATAAATCTAAGGAAATGGCAACAGGAGTACCATTTCTTGCGGAGCCTATTGTAACAGGATGGGGTACTTGACTTTCTTCTGCAGGATATTATGCGAATTATTTTGCAACTAGTAAAGAAATTGTAAATACATTTAACCGACGATGCACTATGCATAGAAAAAGCACAAAACGCAGGTAATACTAAGGGGACACGGGAGTCGTTGCTATTTATTTCAGCAAATATTAATTGTTTAACGAAAACAATCAGTAATTAGAAACACAAGGAATATCAATTGAAATCATAAATAAGATGGGCATTTTACTTGAAAATGTTAAAGGGTCGAAGGGATTAGCTATAAATAAAACAAAAATTTAAATATGTTTTCGATAAAAATGTAGGTTTAATTTAAAAAATAAATGTAGCAATAACAGGACAAGGTGATATAGTGGGTGAACTTAAATGCTACACTATAGTGGAACTAAACAATTTGAAATTTACACCTCGTGATGTTGAAAGAAGTTTTTCTAAGTATAAAACAATCTTTTCAGGTACCGTAGTTTGGGGCTAAATTGATAGTTTTATTTTCTATTTTGAGCGTAGAATTTTACTCGTTAGTTAAATTTTCATGTAAAATTAGTATTCCTATTGTCTTCGTATTTTAAATAGATTTCCGCACACAGAACATTAACATAAGTCGAACTATTTGCAATGTAGAAGAAAAAGAAACTGAACAATTTCATACCTTGTTTGGGGCGAATTTGATCATGCTTGTTTTATAACACATAAATGTTGCAGAAAAGATAGGATATTGATCAGTCTGACCCCGGTTTAAATATGTTAGTTGGTTTAGGAAATATTCTGCTGAGAACTAGTCGGGTTCAAATTGATCACTAGTGTGAAATTGATCAATTCTTAAGCGCTTTTTGATTACTACAAAAGAGACTTTTATATGCAAAATTTGCTTTATGTTAAGACAAAGAACGAATACATATTACGTAATACAAAAAAAAGGCACTCTTACATCGTATATATTAACAGAAACAAATATTAATCAGTATTGGAAACTCAGCGAAACATTATATCTCTTTTACATCAATATTATTTTTGAATGTGTAAATATCTTCACCATCACAGTTTTTTAAATCAGGATTTGGAAGAACAGCTATAATATCACCATTTCCAATTATAAATTCGTCATTCTTTACAGCTTTAAATATATATTGCGTGTGCTATTCACAGACTTCATACCCAATACTACAATACCTTCATCTGTTGATTCTTCAATTATTGCAACATACCTATATGTTGTCTTTTTTCTACTTCCTCCTAGTACTTTAATCAACAAATATGTTCCTTTTTCTAAATTCTTATTTGCTGAATAATATTCAGATTCGTCTCCGGTTTCTTCAGTAAGCTCGTTGTCCGAATCGTCGTGTAGTTGTAGTCCTGTTTCATCTTCTGAAGTTGATTCATTAGGAGCGGTTACACTTTTACCTGGCTCTACTTCAAGTCTTTGTCTTTTAATGTTCCGTCTTGAAGGTGTAGCCGTGAATCTTTGTTGTTGTAAGTAGTTTACTAAAACATTGTTACCAGAATTATTGTCAATGTCATCTTCTCCTGGAATCTTATTTAAAACTCGTTTTGGATCTAAAGGTACGATTCCAGTGGCTTTAAAAGAAGCGATTAAATCTTTTTTAATAGCAAAGGTACCACCTTCCCATTTTTTATCCATTTCAATTAGAGAGCTAGCTAGTAATTGACCAAAATCTTTTTTATCGATTGATGTATAAGACGGATGCGACTGCTTCCATCTACATAAAGTTGACCTCCACGATGTCTTAAATGCTCTAAAAAACCCCACATCTAAAGGTTGTGTTAGATGTGTAGAGTTTTTTGGTAAACAAACAAAGGCAATATTGTTCTCTTCACATAACCGCAACACCTCATTGGTAAAATGGGATGATAAATTATCACCCAGCAAAACTGTTCTACCTTCTAGTTCTTTTGCATGAGGTAGAAAACATAAAGTGAACCAGTCACTAAATGTTTGGGCGTCTATCCATCCATGATGTGTGCGATTATATCTAGACCCTAATGCACAACATCTTTTGTTGCAGCAAGGACGCCCTTTGGGGCGGTTCTCCGTCCACTGAACCCTCAGCTTTTCAGATTTATAAATAACGTATGGAGGTAACCAATCGCCTAATGCCGACCCACACATCATTACAGAGGTAGCGCTTTTCGTAAAATTACAAATTCTTTCTGGGTATTTAGTACCACGCCGAAAGAGCATCTTTTTATTCCCTGGATTGTCCTGCAAATTTGTCTCGTCGTAATTAAATATGTTGCACGGTGCAACATCTTGCAATGTTTTACGTAAGTTGTTAAAGTAATCTGTTATAGTTTTTTTAGAAACAGAAGCGCGAGAACGTTTAATATTAGCAGCAAGTTTCTTTACAATTGCATTATTATGTCGTTTAATTAGTGAATACACCCAATCATTTCCTGGCAAATTATTTTTAAATGACGCAATAGTACGGCTCTGACTATCCAAATAATTTTTTGCTAATTGCCTTAGATCGGCTGTTTCTAACGGAAATCCCCATTCGCCACAAGTACTTGCAGCAGAAACAAAAGCTTTTTCTTCGTTAAATGTAAAGACAGTTTGTCCTCCATTTTTTCTTATATCACGTCCATGGTACTTATTGTGTAGTGTACTATACGATATTTTGTATTCTCTAGCAGCTTTACGCAAACTCCAACCGCTTTCAATTACTTTTGATAAGACCTGCTCGACATTCTCGCTACTGTAGTCTTTGTATTTTCTGGCACCTAATTTTCTCTTATATACACGTACCATTGTATTGACATTAGCCTAAAATAAAAAACAAATAGATATAGCAATAGAAACAACAATCAGCTAAGTAAAAAATGATGGGGCCAAATTGATCAGTGATCAATCTCACCCCTCATGTGTGATCTATTTGACCCCGCCATTTTAGTCGCAAAATTCCCGCCAATGTGTAAAGTTTTCCGCTTTTATAATCTACTATTCGGATTAACGATAGATCAACTAAAACGTATATTTTGCGAAAATTACAAAAAATATTCTCAAATAATACTTACCAATGAAAGTTCCTAAGTATGCAAAAGGTGTCAATTTCACACTATAAATTTCTAATTCTTGTTTTACAGAAATAATTGACAAAATGATCGATAGAATAATGCACGTCTCACAACTGAACCTTCACTCATTGAATGTAATAAACGCAAGCGCAAACAAAAGGGTAATTATGGTATTGTACTTGAAAATACTTGGCGGGGAACTAGTGATCAATTTCGCCCCCGGAAATCAAATTCGCCCCAAACTACGATAATAGACATTCATTTACTTTTAAAAATTTAAATATGTATGCAATCGTGAATAGCAATTTATCGTTGTAAATAGTTTAATTAATATAGCAATGTAATTTTTAAGTTGTATAATTTTTACAATTATTTGTCAAATATTTTTTCGGTTATTTTATTTGAAACATATCTACTTCTCATAATTGGAAAAAATGGTATTACTGGTATTCTCTGCATGGTTTAATTATTTTTTCTATTATCTCGATTTTAGTCAAGCCTACTACGAGAAACACAAGAAAGTAAAGATACAGAATTTGGGTAAGAAATTATTTAACAACACATAAAAAAAACTAGTACTAAGTACAATCAGCTATTTCAACAAAAAATATGTTTCCTTTGTACATATAAGTACGTACATACAAAATAAGGAATTTAAATCAGTACAATGAGATTGTATGAGAACATCCTACCCTGGTGATTCAAAACAAGAATTGGGAAAACAAAATCTATGCTTCAAAGAAAACTATTTCAAGAAAATATTGATATTAAAATTACTGATTGACCAGGTAATAATCCAAATATGTATTAATTTAGTTTGACTACGTATATATATATACTTAGATTATTATTTGTCTGTATTGAAAGAGAAATACGAGTGTAAAATGAATCAAGGGCATAAATTATATTAGATAAAAGCAAAGTCATGCTTGATAAATATTCTAACAGAGTGGAAGTCAATATTTTCATTTTCTCATAGTATCCACTTCGCTGAATACACAAAAACATCTTTGAGTGTACTAGAAGTCCGGTCAATAACTATAACATCAAGAAGACGCACTTCGTTCTTAAGTAATTAATCATCTAAATTTATCAAGCGATCGTTCTTCAAAAGTTCTTTGTCTTGTTTTGATTCTGAAAGTCGCTATTTTATTTTTCCTCTAATACCAAGTAGCAACTTAATTAGAGAGATGTACTCAAAGAATAGTTCTGCTACTAGATGCCCTTATAAGAAACTTAATGTTCTAAGGTAACATATAAGCAGTTAATTAGCAAAAGTTGTAGCTTTAACGCTACATAAAGTCGAAAAAATTAATCATTTTCTTGAATTTTTTTTTCGAATCTTTTTTTTGTTGGTTTTCCTTAATTAAAAATTGCTCTACATTATCGT
This sequence comes from Ignelater luminosus, assembly GCA_011009095.1. Classification (NCBI taxonomy): domain Eukaryota; kingdom Metazoa; phylum Arthropoda; class Insecta; order Coleoptera; family Elateridae; genus Ignelater; species Ignelater luminosus. Next base: position 50,916 of record VTPC01000546.1, read on the forward strand.
TTCCACCATCAAGAATTTTTATCAGAAAATCTAGCTTAATTATAAGATTATGTTGGCGTAAAAGTTGAAATTCCCCAAGGTTTAATTTTTCATATTTTAAAAGTAAATTAAGATTGATGTTAATGTAATTTTATACTTTTTCAAGCGGAAGGAATAATTTATTTTAATGAAGCAGATTTATAAAGAAATCTTCTATTTCATATACTTTTTTCTTTGAGTCGGGCCACAGTATTAAACTAATTGTAATATATTTTCAGCATAGCATTAACATTACATTTACAAAATTCCTCGTTTGAGATTTTTCATTAAATTAAAAAAGATTTAATTTAAAACACTAAAAATGTCTGTTTTATCGTAATAACATTGACAGTGACTGATATCTGTAAAACAAAATCTTATTTGAAAGTAATAACAATGACAGACTTTCTCTGTTCTTATACAAGTAACTAGATTGCTTTTAAATTTTCTCATTCGGATTTCATAAAAAGAAATCAAAAGGAACATAAAGACCGAATTAGCCAGAAATTTCATTTGTTTTCAATTTGTCTGAACCTGCACCTCGTAATCTTTCAGCGTGCCTGATAGGATAAAGACGTTGACGTCAAACTAAGTCCTGTTGCCCCCTACTCCATATCGATCATCATCCTGGCGTCGCGAAGCTCCAGTCAACAAGTGTGTGTCGCCACCGAACCCATTTACTTTGTTAATGCATCACTTCGAGTTTAAAATTTTGTAATGGCATGTGGATGCGGTTACTGTAACTTTCGCCAACTAATTGTGAAAATTGGAAAACTTCAGTTTCAGATTGTAAAATGATAGCCGGGTTTTGTAATTGAATTAGCGGCATAGTTATAATTAGGAAGGCTTTTACAGAAGCTTTATTAAACCGATGGTGATGCAAACTTGTTACATTATTGTAGTATTAGTATGCAGAGGGATCTATTGTAAAGTTTTCTTTGTTTTAAGGTAGTAACCTAGTTTCAGTTTTGAAATGATCAAGAGTTAATGTTGTAAGCAGATTTCTGTCATTTTTGAATATCTTTTTACCTGCCAGTACATTTTTTGAGATCTTATTTAAATGTTTAAAAGTCTTCTTTTCTATATAATAGAAATAACAAATACTATCAAATTTTACCTATTACTTAACAATTTAAAACTTTTTATGTGAAGTTATCTAAGCCAGTAACTCCTAAGTATATTCCAAGATGAAAAGCAAAAGAGGATAAGTTCTGATAATAACGAAGTTTTTGCATTAACTTTACATAACGGCAATAGACAAAGCATATACTTGCATCATGAGGATACAGTTTTCAAATGTTCTTGCTTGATGATGGAAATCCATAAAGTCAGCATCCTTAAGATTCAGAAATTCAGTTCGTTCAAGCGGAACACGTGAATTGCATCAGGAGTTTTCTGTTCAGCACAAACCGTACAACGAATTTTTCAGTTACAATAGTCTTCTTTGACTTCCTATATGAACTCCACCATACTATTACAGGATCTTCCGGTCTCTGTTTTTCACAACATATCAGTTACATTAAGACATTTCTTGCAAAGACATTTCGATACGCTCAATTTATACCGACGGACGATACCATTTTCCTGTCTAAAAATGCAACGTAAAATACTTGTAGCTTAAAGCAAAATTGAGTCACTTCTTATACAAAGAAAATTTTGCATTTTCCAGCATGACTTGAAAAGTCAATATAATTCATACTTATGTATAATACAGTTGTGAATTATGTTTTTCTTTTGTGTTTTTTCCTTCCTTTGGAGGTCCTGCTGCTAGGCCGGCAGGTACCCAACGCGATATCTTTTCCATCTCCTTAAAATAAAAGGGGTAAACTAGTAGGTAAGAACTTGAAGTCTTTTTCCCCACGACTACCGCCTCACGCCACCATTCACTACGAAAACCCACTCCTACAGCAAGCGCTTTTGGAGGAAAGGGTACGACGATCATTTTCAATCGCTAATCATACGCATTTGCAATGTAACACATAATTATAATAACATGAACCGCCAACCACACTCACCTTCACTACATTTATGTTAACAACACCGTTGATAGACCGCTTCCAAATCCAGCTGACTATTGCTGACTACCTCCACCTCTGTTAACACCTACTACATCGAAATCGTTAAATCTACTATCCAGATACATTTTATCATCGCTCAACGACCATGCAATACCGACGCCAATAATTACAGTCCACTTACTGCTGCAACCATCGCTACTACTACGAATTCCACAACGTTGCATCCAATTGGAAATGGGAACAATTACGTGCAATTGATCAGCCCGGACATTATCAACTTAGATGAAGAGGTACAAAAGTTTGTAATACATTAGGAGTCGAGATTAATCAATCAAATTATTGTTGCTTAGAAACAGCAACTTCTAGACTTAAGTATTTTAAAGATGATCTATGAAAAGAGCTTGCTCGACATAAATAAGTCTGTAGGGTTTTCTCGAATGGTAAGTATTGCTAAGAATGATTCAGCATCTGCTTTACATCGTGCTTATTTTACATAGAACATTACATCCTAACTTTTGGGCATTAGTGAGATGTCTAAAATTTACTACTGTCTGCTTATGGAAGATACCTTCACATTAAGAACTGTGCAATCTTGTCGTAAATGAAATATTGATTTGTCTTGCCTATTGTCAAGCACGTTATATAAATGGCCTTCATGATTTTCATTTTTGGAGCAAATTGATGACTTTATCTGTCTCATTGGAGATTCTTTCTTGGCCAGATCAGGAAACTAGAAAAGCAACACATCGTTTCTAAGTCGATTCACAGCAGCTTAACTGTTATTATTCTTGTCATTGTTTTCAAAGTTTCCGTATTCTGTGAACCATATGGCTGATTTTTACCAAATCCACTTAGCTAAAACAGTGCATGGAAGTTACGGTTCACTAGGTCATTTAGTGAATTGTCTATGAGGAACATTTCTAGTAGGATGTGAAATATCTGAAAACAAAGATCTGTACAAGTTTAAGGTACTGCTTAATTTTGTCCTTCAAAGTTTTGACTGACAAGCTTGTTGCGTCAAAGTGGAATCTTCTTGTAAAGGCCTTTGCTTTCTTAAACCAAGATTACTGTTTGCAATTTGTTATAACATTTCTGCGCTTTTCTTTTAGAGCGAAAATGTCAATTCAAAGAATGAAATTAAGTGGTGATAATATTCTGCTGCATTTTCTGTTGATACATTAGATCTTTGTATCTATTTACTTGTAACAGTCTTGGTAACCATAACTTACTAGCAGATTTGCTTAGTTTTAATTACTAATTTTTATCAATTCCATACATGTATAATTGTTTAGTTGTTGTGATCTTGATTCATGGCCTGATAGAGTTTGAAAGGGTAACTACAAACAAGAAAGGAGTCCTAGAATTGCAGGGCCGGCGGAACATGATTTTCTGAGGTATGGAGTAAAAAAAAAAGGTCGTTATACAAGGATTGGTTAGCGCACACAGGTGTTAAGTGATTTTTTTTTTACAAAATGGGTTAAATACATTAGGTAATGCAGGAAACTAAAGAGTTTCGTATGCACAAAGGTGGTAAGTAATAAGTATAAAAGTAATTATACAAGGAGTGTCTTTTAAGTAAGTGCCGTTTTTAAATATGACCACTGCAGCGCTGCGGTTGGCAGTACGCGCATGCGCGTTGTCTACCTGCATCTATTGGCTACCTACAGACGCCATATCGAAAGCATTCGTCCGTGTTTACGTTTGTTTGTGCTTATTTAAAATGCCTCAGTTAATTTAAAATCCTGCCGAATATGAAGTAAGCGCAATGATTTATTTTCTGTGTGCGAATGACGTCAAAGCGGTCGACATTTATCGGCAGATTAATGACGTTTATGGAGAAAACACTAGGAGCGACGGAATAGTAATAAAATGGGTTAGAGCGTTTAAAGATGGCCGTACTAATGTTCATGATGATCTGCGAAGTGGGTGTCATCTGTCATCACTGAAGACTTGATGCAGAAAGTTGAAGAAAAAGTTCGTCCTTATCTAATGAGTTTCGTCAAGTTTCGGGAAGTATTCTTTATGAAATCAGGCGGCAGATTTTTATGAGGATGGAATTTAAAATTTGGTTGTTCGTAATGATAAGTGCCCTAATATTGCTGGAAATTATGTTGAAAAGTAAATTAAGGTATAGACTTTTATGTAATAATAAAACTGTTTTAGAAAATGCGCTTGTGTTTGTTTAATATAAAAATGGTACTTACTTTAAAAACACGCCTCGTACATTAATCATGGAAAGGAAATTCCAGAAAAAAAAGCTTCTGAAAGTGGATTGCCTAAAGTGCAGGCATTAAATGTCAAGAAACGTTGCCGAAAACCAAAGAGAACAACTGTGTTCACATTATTACAGCTTAGCAGATTATACGAGACAAAAACACTGTTAAGCTCTTTAACATAAATAGCGGCTGTGTCTAGAACTAAACCAAGTCCTGTGACAAAAAACCAAAAAGACTCAAAGATGTATTATTTAAGAGACAATAGAGGGCATAGAATCTGTCTCGAGTTTTTTTCCGCTACTTTTGCTGTATTTCATAAAGTCATCGAGGAGTGTATTGAAGGAATGAGAGATACGGGAATTTTTGTGAGCTATGATAAAAGGAAGAAAAGCAAACTCCACAATGCAACATCTGACATAGACAGGCAGTAAGTTGAGGATCATATCAGTTCCTTTCCAAGGACAGAGTCACATTACTCCAGGCGTGTTTCAACTAAAAACTATTTAGATACAGATTTAAATATCTCCACTATGCACCGATTATATCAAGACTTTTACGCTTCTAAAAATGTAATAGCGGTCTCGCAGTTTGTGTACCAAAGTATTTTTCACGATTTTGAACCACTTCTTGTCTTTTATCGTCCAAAAAAGGATCAGTGTCCGGTTCCTTTAAGAGAAGAGTAATAAAAGCATAAACGGAGTCAAAAACAGTCCATAAATATGAAAGAAGGGGACAAAAAGATAGTATCAGTAGAGCTGGGAAAAACATTTAGAGCCATAATGTCCGATCTTCAAGAATTTAATGTTTCATATGCCATTTGTTAGTGCTGCTGGAGAGTAGTGATTGCCCCAAAGGTCTTAAGGTTCCAGATACACCAGTTGGAGTTATGAATTTTTAGCCAAATCGGACGAGTCAAGGAACATAAAAATTAAACTCGCAGGTGTGGTTGGGGTAAATGGGTTGAAACTTGGCATATGTAGTTGCAGGCTTGAGTCACATCTGCGGTGTTTATTCCGAATTAATTCTTTCATTTTCCCACCAGTTGTGAATTTTCATTTACTCTATCTGCCCAAAATTTCCAAAATCAGGTACACAATATTAACTTGATTACGTATGGTTTTGTGTAGTTTATCGTAATCCCCGGGTATGGGGGATTTCAACTTATGTCTTTCATTTTCCAGAAACGTCTGAAGCCTGAGATATGAATTTTTGAATTTTATAAATTTTTTCCCAAAAATACAACTTTGGGTGGCGTATGTCGGCTACTGCAAGCTAGAGCCCTAAAACGTTTTGGGCAGTAACTACTCTCCAGCAGCAGTAACTAATGGCATATGAAAGATTAAATTCTAGGTGGAACAGGTAGAGTCTTATTCCTCGTCACTACCTTTGTGCGCTAGACCAACGACATGTATATATATATATATATATATATATATATATATATATATATATATATATATATTTGTACATTAAATAATAAAATAATAAGAAATAAAAAATGTATATGTTAATCGACAAAAATTGAAAATTAAAATACGAAATTCTCAGGTATGGAACTCCATACTCAAAAAAATCTCAAGTATGGAGTGCTCCATATTCACCATATGCCTTCCGCCGGCCCTGTAGAGTTGTATATGAAATAAAATCTAATATTAATAATTAAATAAACACTGTTAATAAACCATAGGTATCAACCATCAAATTATATAAAGTTGTAGGTATGCATGGAGATTGAAGGGGAAATAGATTTCAAAATGAGAAACCCAAATCATATAATTCCTTATACGTAAGGCGAATTATTAAGTTTTACAGCGGCAATATGTATATAGTTCAAAGATGATCATCAAAAGTAATGAAGATTCGTCAGTAGTCGATTACAAATCAGAATAATTAAAATCAACTTCAAGATATGAACTTTTTTATTTAGTAAATTCTTTTCGAAGGTATATTCAGAAGAATTTCTTTGAAACATTAATTAAATAAGCAACTTAACAGAAAAGAAAGTTATACAAACATTAAAGAACGTTAGGGATTTTTTCTCTTATAATTATGAAATTGAGAATTTTCTGGATTAGATTAATACAGTCCAAGATTTAAAAAACCTATTACGTACATAAATATCATATAACATCCATTTTATTTAATTAATTTGAATTAGTAATATCATATTTATGCATGACTTAATTCAAAGGATGATGTTCTTGTTTTAAACTTTAAAAAACATTTTTAAGTTCTCTATAGAATTTAATTGGATTACATTTTCAGGTGGTTACGGAGTTGAATTACACTTGAGTTTAAGAACATTCTTGGAAACTCTCGTGAATTTAATGGAACTGTTCAGTGTTGGCTCTATTTTTTATCGTATTTTATTTTATAGTTGTACAGATTTTTCGATGACAAATATACCACAATAAAAGTGAGGCATTCCATATGAAATTGGAAACAAAAAAGTTAAAAAAAGTGGCAATGTTGATGTTTTAAAGGAAATAGAATTTCTGGATTGTGTAGATCAACTAAACTTTTTTCTGTTTTAATACCAAAGCTTTGAGATTTCGCAATTTTTAACCTGAAAACGTTAAAATGTCATTTACTTACTTTCAAATCTGCTTTATACAACACGTATTTATTATTTAAAATTGTTGTCAAAAATTTATAATGTTTTTAACTTATTATTCTCGACCTCCTGCATAAAATACTAAAATCTCCATTAAGTGTTCTTTAAATTTATTTACAGCTCGTCAACCCCTTGCTCTTAAAGTAATTCTTACTTAAAATTCATTTCTCATTCCGCGCTGTTTTGTATAAGAACATCATTACATTAAAACACGAAAAGCAAGGATTTTAGTATCTTCAAGATCGAGAATAATTTAATATTCCCATTTTGTACCAATTTCCTTAAAATCGTAAACTTTAAGAGTATTTACTGTATAAGAATTTTCTTTTTGTCTCTATAAAAACCAGTTTCGTAATAGAACCTTATAATTAGATAGGTAAATATCGTTATTATAAAAAGTAGTTGAAACAAAAGCAATTTAACATTTTTTTATCCAAGGTGTGTTTTCCCAGTCGTGTAAATACCGACTATATCTTTCAACGATTTTTTATTATAAAGCCATTTTCTTGCTGCATTGAGCTTCCACAATCTTCTTGTAGACTGTAAACAAAATCCTGGGTTTCCAGTTGGCTCGTTTAAATTTATTGTTTTTGTCTGAGATGTTACAAAAAATTAATGACATTGAAGTAAATTTATTTCAAGACGTTGTTCGACGAAATTTGAAAAAAAAAAGTTTTTTCCTTTAGTTTTATTTTAAGAAACTAAATCCTTTTTTCCAACCTTACTGTTTCTTCTAGCTTTTCAGTAGTTACTGAGTTTATTTGAAAATTTAAAGATTTATCGTTAGGATCGAAATAATAAATAATGCTATTGAAATATTACGTTTTACTAAAGAAAAAAACCTTTACTACTAGTAGGAAACAACTTGCCATTAGTTGTCACTGCAAGGTTTCATCTTGTTATCTATTGGTCCTATTAGAAATGTTTCTAGTGGTCTTTCACCATGTTATACGAAGTTATCAAGAATCGCCCTCAAGTTTTTTTATTAATATTATTATTAAAAGAAAAAGCCTATACATAGACAAAAATAATTTTTTTTAAATGAAGATTTATTCTTTCGCTAAGGTTTCATTTATTAAAATTACTGAAGAAGAATTAACTGTAGGAGAATAAGCAAGATTAGCTTTTTGTTATGCAAGCTGATTTTCTTAATGGAAAAGAAAAGTTGATGCAGAAAATTTTTAATTTAAGCTTGAGAGAATGATTTAGAGTAACATTTAACTTAAAAGTAATATTTGTTATTAAGCAATTATTCCGGAGGGTTGAAGTTAGAGTTATTTATTCGGTTTGATTATCTGTTTTCGAAAAAGCTTTTATTTTCGTTTTTATTTTTACTGCATATCAAAGCTCTTTTAAAAGCAATGATAATTAATGGAACATTCATATAATAACCGTTCAAAATCGACACCTTTATTAGTTTATCATAAATCAAAGGATAGGTGCCAACTTGGAAGGTGAAGAAAATGTCAAGACTATCAAATGCCAACCGTTACGCTCTTGATTCTCTAGAGAAAATTATTTCAAACAATCTCTTGTTAGTTTAGGCCCAATTATCTAGAGGGAGGTGTTGGCTTTCGCGGCACCATTTTTACCTTTTTATCTTTCTGGAGCGTTGCAATGTACTACTTTCAAGCACCTATGCTGTAAAACATTTTTGCATTTATATTTAAACACCAATATCATTCAAATGATAAGTAAGCAAGCACAATAGTAAATCAATAGTTCAACAATAAGATTAATACAATTGCTCACCATATCAGATCATCAATAACTAAGAATTTCCTGTATTATTGTAACTTTGCGTTCTCTACCTTTTCATGCAAAAAGAAGAAAGAGGGAAATTCTTCAGACGCTACCAAGCGGATAGGACCGTGAAGGTAAATCTTGATTAACTGAATTTACGATTTAGGTTTGTATATGGACACTGATCTTGCTATCATTATATCTGACAACTAACCAATATAGGATACATTTCTATGATTGCTTCCTCCAACTGCTGAAAATGCTTGATAATAATTCTAATTTTAGTTTAATAGCGAATAATACATCTTCTATAAGCTACCAAACCTAATATCAATATTTGTGGATGAATTTCTCTTTGGAAATAGTTTTAGATGAGGAGAAAATTAACTGCAAAAGGTCAAGTTTGCAATTTGAAATTGTATGGATAGTAATATTGAGTAAGTATAAAATTGTTTCTGAAGGGAGAAAGTCAGCACAACTGTATACCCTAGCCTTCTTGTAGTTGAATGAAAGAAGATTTTGCTTCCAATAGACAACTGATGTCGTTGCGCGGCCGGCCGAAAACGTGGTCAAAATATAAAAACGTTGTTCTACGTCCACAAAGATCTACATATTGGGGTTTTCGAGGTCATTGATTACGATTTAGAAGTCAAAATCTAAAAATTCAAAATGGCAGATCCAATATGGCGGACAAGATGTTTTTGAGTCGCTTGATTAGACTCAAAATTAATTTCATCATATTTCTGAGGTCGCTAACAACAACTGTAAAGTCAAAGTTTAAAAATCCAAAATGGCGGATCCAATATGGCATACAAGATATTTTTGAGTCGCTCGATTGGGCTGAAAATGAATTCCATCATACAAATAAGTATTTTGACAGCTATTTTTGTTTGAACACCTATGAGCAGTTGTTCTTTTCAATTATGTTAGTTCGTTGAATTTCATGCATAGGGTAATCACAGTCGTCACAGAATTCTGCAAAATTCATAGTTGTTTTTCTACATTTGTAAATTGTGAAGTTTTTTCTTTTGTATGATTGTTTTGAAAAAACTGCATTGTGGCAATTTTAATTTTTGTTTTCAGCACATCACTTATTTCAATTATAATTCTACGTATCTCTATCTGACTGATCCATTTTAAATCTTCAAAAAAGGTTAATAATTAATGAAACAACACTACTTTAAACAATACCTTATTTTGCAGGTTTACTTTCAACACGTTCGAACTGATCAAGTGGCTCTTTTAAACTGTCTCCCTCTCTCACAGTCATCACAAACCGGCAGATGTCTGTACGGAATTTGAAACTTCAAACATCCAAGTATACAACCTAAAACTAAAATTCTCGAAATGAAAAATTTGTTTTTTTACTTTTGGCCATCTTTTTGTGCTTTCGGGCCAGTGTGCGGCGCAGCGGGGCGAACTATTTCCTGCCCTTCTTATTAATCGGTAAACAGGTTGGGGAATTATTCAAGTTTTGTTGCTCAAAGATAGCTAGACTAGTTTTAATGATTTTTGCAAATATGGTGACCCATCTATTTGAACTCTTGTCCATAGTAAGTCCGTTGTGGTGACAGATATGAAAAGAAAAGAAAAATTATTATGGCCTTACGCGCTATATAGGTGCACTATTATTGCGAGACTCAAAGATCCATTGTCGTTTAACCAAACTCTGTTTTCAACCTATTGTTATTTTTCAGGAGAAGGGGGGGCATAGTTGTATTGAGCACAACTACATAAATCACAGAAAGCAAGTATCCCAACAAAATTAACGTGCTCATTTAACAGCAAAACCATAAATAAAATCTTTGAACTTAAACAGGTGTGTGATGTTGAGGTGTGTTAACTAAATCTTGTGGTTGTTTATGATTTTACAAAAATTGCAATTTTAATCTTTTTCTCAATCTTAGAAAAATGAAAATGAAAAATATAACATGTACAGGTGGCAGTATTCTTTTCTGTTTATTATTATTAGATTCCTGTGGTTTATGAACCAATTCTACACCTATGTCCAGAGGTAATTAAGGTAGTTGATTTTCTTTGATGGTTGCAGTATCAGTATGCAAAACTGTGGGGTTGCAAGATTAATATGACGGCGGGTTTGTTTTTGACTTGCAAACACAGCTGAAGTGGGAAAAAAGGTTAGTTGGTAATACGCAAACCAAGCCTTATATCGTACGTATCATTTAACGTATTAATACCAGTTTATTATGCCGGTATTTGTGATATGGACGCTCTGGGAGTTGTTTATCATTTTGTCGCTAGATTGCTCTTAATATTAAATATCGAATTCTTGAAGACATATAGCACGAATACAAAGCAATTGTAAAGTCGAGATTTAGGCATAACCACATGGTTTGATTGATAATTATTTGAAAACTTTCCAAAAGTGACTTCTCACGTTCAAACATCACGGTTACAAAATATCATCTTCGTGATAGTTTTTTATTTTACTACAGATATACTTCAATTTTGGAACCATCTATCCTAAAAACAGAGGATTTGGGGCAGATACTGTCATATATAGTAAATTACAGTGTTAGGCATAGTCAAGTATACAGGTTTGGTTTGTAATACATAATTTTTGTACTTACTTTAGACTTTTTGTTCCCATCTCTGCTAGAATATTTATTATAAGTGACATTATTTAGAAATTTAAGATCCATTTTTGATGCCTGACTCCCTATGAGGAGTGGAGAAATAATGACTTCATAAGCAATCTTCCAAGCGAAGGTGTTAAACAAAATATATTGTAAGGAGTCAAAAGAAGTCGACGGTCAGAAGAACTATGGATATAGTAACTCCAGCATGTTTAGTTGATCAAATAATAAAAAGCATTTTAAGTTTTATTATATTATCTGTTCAAAGCAAACTTTGCAGTCCTGGAACCAGGATGACAACAGAGAATTTCTGAGTCTGTAATATCTTTGCATTCGCCGAAAGTTACAGTTTGGGTTGGTATATGTGGTTGGAGAATTATTTGGTTCATATTTCTTTTTTTCAGGAAAGCTTGAGTTCCGTAAGATATCTAGAATCCTAGAGACAATTGTATGACCAGAACGTATTTGGTATTAGCAAGATGCTAATTTACATTGAATGATTGAAGTATAGGTTTCCAAACCGTTTGATGTTAAAGAAGATGATGATTTGGAGTAGTTTGCAAGGTCTCCAGAAATTTCACCCTCAGAATTTTACCTTTGGGTACCTAGAAAATTAAGTTTCTGGTAGTCACCCGACTATTCTACGTTAGACGAACTTAAATCTAGAATTAGGCACGTCTGGAAAACAATTGCACCACAAATCTTGGAGAATGTGTGTTAAAATGCAGCTTTCATTTCATATTTCCATGTAATTAAAAATGTAACTTTAGTGGTTTTGTAAATGTTCCATTCTTTTGTCTAAATTGGTATATGCTAATTTAATAAAGTTATTGATGATTGTATATTTACCTATGCAAACCGTTAACTGAACTGTGTAGAAATAATTGCTTTTGGTGATCACGAAAAGCACGTCGGTCAGTAATTGAAACATTAACAACAGAACAAATGAAGATTTACAACTGAATTAGATATCTTTGAGCGGCGCTACTCGAGTTTTCAAAGCTTATTATGTGGATTTCAATCAATATTATGACATCCAAAGCCAACAACGCTAAAATTGGGCCTGAATTTACTAATTTGAGTTTTTATTTTCCATAATAAAAATGTTATTAGGGCTGATATATTTTGAAAAGGCGATGGCATTTTTCACATTTTAAATGTTGGTTTTACTCAGGTAAAGAAACTGCTTTGTATTTGTTGATACTTATTTAGCTTACGAAGAACCTTTTTTTCATTCTGCTACTATCTAACATTTCCTAATCTTATAACCTTCTTATAAAACATTTCTTAATCTGGTGGTTACATCAAAAGCTCTTCTAGTTACACGCAAACCAACTAAAAACCTCGAAAATGTCAAGCTTTAAAGATAATATTTAGTTTAAATAAGTTTATGGCGGACAAAGGAAAACTTTTTGCTCCAAAATTTAGTATTCATTAAATTTCTATGTGTACAACAGAAGTTTTAAATTAAAAATAAACACCTTTTTGCATAAATACCTGCGTCTCGTGCATAAAGTAAAATATGTAGGAAAGCGTGGAAAGGCAGAACATCTAACCTCCTTTTACACACTGTTAACTTTTGTGTACATGTTAGGACATGTGAAAATTAGTACCTAAACTGTTCTTGAATAAGGTATGCTAATAATTCAGCCCTTGCCTTCTGAATAATTTGCGTTCTTGTCATGATAATAACTAACCTGTTTACCCTTCGCTAGGATGCTTGCCTTACAAATTAAATTATTCAAATGTTTAAAACTTCTGGAATTATAAATATAATGCTGTCTGTCTGTCCGAGATGAAGATCAGGTGACGTGATTGTTGTATGAAATAATCATATTACGTTGAGCACTGTGTATTCACAAACCCTGTTTGTAATATAAACACCAGGAGTCCATGACCACTTTCTAAATATGTACCTATACTACTTAATTGTATAAATGTTTACGAAGAAAAAGCATTAAATGTACTAAATAATTTTTATGTTTTCTAAGTTTTTCCTCATTTATAGCTGAAATTATTTTTAAGGACAAAGCAGACTGAAGGTAGAGTTGTCTATGTAAATTTCGACTGTCACTTGCGTGGCATTCTGCGTCGTTTAAATGATAACAGTCTTACTTTCAGAATTTTAAGTTTTATTGTGATACAGCACCTGCTTTAAGACAGTATAAAAATATTAATAAAAAAGAATAACTAATTATGTAAAATGGTTGTCGTAAAGGAATACCTGCAATTTTTCTCATTTGCCAGGTGCAGTGTAAAAATTAATTAAAACTTTGATGTAATTTAATATGGAAAGAAAAGGTAGAAAAGGAAGAAAACTGAATAAAAATTCAAATCCTAAGAAGTTTATTAATCTTCGGTGCAAAGGTGTTAAGTGTAAAACGCCTTTCTTTACGTTGCGTTTTTCACTTTGATTTGTGGTTCATAATTTAGAATTTAGGTTAGGTTAGAATTGATTTCTTTTATTCTTTTGTTCTTTTAATCTTTTGTGTTACAACAGAACAGAAAAGCTTTGAGAAATTTGGTTGATCGAGTTATTTGGAAGGAAACTGTTATTTTCGAGTAATTTAATTACTTATTAATTATAAATTTATTGTAAGCAATAATTTTATCATGTTTAAAGTTAAAAGATCTAGTGCTTGGAATTTATCAGCAAAACATTGTATTTCGATTCTTGATTCATTCGATGCATATAAAGGCTTTTACGGCTCTTAGTATGCCATTTGAAGACATTATTTATTAAGTTATAGCATTCATAGCCATTCGCAGTGATAGACACGGCCCATGAGCTAAAGTAATAAGCGGCATATAATGTCAAATAAGCTGCTTGGTCTTCTAGAATTAAGAATAAATAATAAGCTTGAAGATTAAGGCTTTATAAGAAAAATGTTAATGGATATCAAAAGAATCAGCTCGTTTGTTTGCTTTTTTATGTAATTCGTTACACTAAATTTTTTCAAATAAATGAAACATAAAGAGGGGAAAGGCAGTTTTTAAAGTTTCAGTTTTCAAAACAAGGCAATTGCATTAGAGAAGTGTTTATTTATTAAATGAGTCTCATGTAATAGAATTCTGAAAAATTACAAATTAATACACTCGGTTTTACTGCTGGATGTTGTAATCGGACAATTAGGAATGTTTTTTATGACCGGCTGTAAGTTTTTCAAAAGGATTTTTGCAAGTTAGATCGCTTTGATCTAGATTTATTTAATTTTGTTATGACAGTATCTATGATATCTTTAAAAAAAGCACAGGTGTAATCTTCTTCCTCTTCTTTTTCTTCAGCCTTCGTTCATCCAGTGTTGGACATAGGCCTCTTCTAGTTGTTTCCATGCTTCTGTTTGGAGCCATTCTCATCTATTGTTTGCCTGCTATTAATTTAACGTCGTTGATCCATCTCTTTGGGGATCGTCCCACGCTTCTCTTAGTTTCTCTTAGTCTCCAAAAAGTTACTTTACGTGACCATCTTTCTTTATCTTGCCTTGTTGAGTGCCCAATCCATTGCCACTTGAGTCTTGCTATTTTCTCCATAATATCAGTTACTCCAGATCTGCGGCATATTTCACTATTCCGAATTCTATCTCTCAAGGTGATTCCGAACATGGTTCACTCTATGGTTCGTTGAGTAACTCTTAGTTTGCAGGCCATATGTTGCAACCGGTAGTATGCAGCTATCATAGACCTTTCGCTTTAGATACATTGGTATACATATTTTTATGCCTTAGGATGTAACTAAGCTTACCGAATGCTACTCATGTTTAATGAATCCTTCGTTTAATTTCAGTGGTTTAATTTTCTTTACCGTTTTTAATTGTGTGCCCAAGGTATATGTATTGTTCTACCTTTTCTACAATGGTGTTATCTATGATAATATGGTCTTGGCTATTACTCATTTATAGTCCTATTCTTTTTTATTTTTCGTTTAGGTCTGTTAGCATTGCATTTGGTTCTTGAATGTCTGTACTTATCAAAACTATGTCGTCAGCAAACCTCCAATGACTTAGGTATACTTCGTTAACTTTAATCCTTTTTCCTCCCAGTCTAATTGTTTAAATACGTTTTGTTGAGCCAGAGTAAATAATTTGGGTGAGATGGTATCACCCTGTCTAACACATTTGCTGAAGATAATTTTTTCTGTTATTATATCATCATCTATTTTTATTTGAATGGTAGCTCCGTCATAGATATCCTTGATGATAGCAGAATATCTGAAATCAATTCTGGCGTCTTCGATTTCATCTATAAATATGCATGTTTCAATACTATCAAAGGCTTTATGATAATCAATAAATGTTTTTTCAATAACTGTTCGGGCTGTTTGTATATGGTCGATAGTACCAAATCCTTTTCGAAACCTGTTCTGTTGGCTGGTATGAGTCTAACGTCGTTGTTAGTCAATTTGGTATGATTCTAGTTAATAGTTTGTAAAGATGTGATAGTAAACTTATAGGTCGGTAGTTTTCTATATTTGTGCTGTCTCCTTTCTTATAGAGTAGAATGACTTTTGCATTTTTCCAGGCTTTTGGTATTCTTCCTTCCATTAGACATCCATTTGGTAGTAATTTTATTGCTTCTCCAAAAGCTGTTTCTCCCATTTTCAACATTTTTGAGGTTATGCGATCTTCGCCACGAACTTTTCCATTTTTTCATTTGGAGGAGGGCATTTCTGATTTCAGATGACGTTATTTCAGGCAGGTGTAATGTGTGCTGTAGACTGATAAAATGCTCTGTATATTAAGATGCCGACCGATTCAGCGAGCGTAAAAGCGATGCTGTTAATATCTTAGGCTTTACTATGAATATAAAGTTGAGATTTTGGTTAATAAAATTCAGGTACTCGTAGATAAGGAGGTGCAGCTTTCTGCCTTGGATGTAAATTATCGAACTATATTGATAATACTTTTGCTTTTATGATCTCGTATTATTTGTAACGGTACAACACGTGTCTGGATTTTGTTATTCAGTAAAAACTCCAAAGTAGTCAATTTTAGGAACGTTAACAGCATGTGATTTTCATTATCTCAACTCAACACAAATTATGTTCAACTTTTTACATTGCAACATAAATGAGCTTCTGTAACATGGGTTAATTCTTCTTTGTTATATACAAATGTGTATTTCTCCTCATGGATTTCTGAACAAAATATTAATTATTGTTTGTGGCTTTGTGAAATCTAATTATTTTGGTAGCGCAATGGAGTGAAAGTTATCTCGTAACGTTTTTAGAATATAATAACTTTAAAGAATATTGACTTAAAGTTTTTCGATATCCGTTAACTTTTTTTTATATCTGATGAATGATGAGTTGAAACTTAAAAGTATTACCGACTTCTTTAGATATCGTAAGTACTAGTTTAATGTCTAGAAATTCTGCTCCACTTACAATTCAATCTGATGTATAATAGTCTAGAATTTCCTTTAAAGTACGATAAAAAGTTGTTAAGCTTTACTTTAAATACTCCCGATTTTACTCTTTTATTCTCATAGCTTTACAATAGATAAAAGCTGAAAGATATTTTATTACCATCCCTAGAAGATTCTTACTAAAATGTTAAAAAAAAAACAAAGGCAAACTTTCCATGGTATTTAGGACATAGAAAAGTAGCTGGCGCCTATCAATGGTTGTTCAGAATTAGAATATAAATTTATAATTTTAGATTCTGTATGAAAGCATCTATTGTTTATAGAGGTGTTTGCATATGATGCAAAATATTTTATAAAATAGAACGTTAGGGATCTGATTAATATATTCTATCATGTTTCATGTCAAAACTACCTACGCAATATCCTAAATGACACACTAGAGGAAATTCGCAGACTACCTTGACAGTGCTGGACAGTAATATGCAACTAAATAGGCCGTAAAGGGTCTAGCTATCACAGTAACTAAACATAATTCATAATTAGGATAAATGAAGTTGAAACGCTATTTTCGGAAGGAAATATGTAAATTATGCAGTTAGACGATCACATAATAACATCTAGAAAATGAAGTAAAATATTGGTATATTATGTCACACGGCCGTATAAGATGTCAACAAGTCTGTATTTCATACTTTACGGGTCGAACATAAAAAATTAAAATGAAACTAGAAAGCGGAAAGGTTAAAAGGCTTAGAAGATAATTTTGTTTTTTTTTTGTTTCTTCCTAAAATGCTTTTATATTAATTGACTTACTTTTGCAACCGTCTTCTATTTATTATAGAAGAAAACATAATCTCTAATATTCAATAACCATATACAGTACGTGAGAAAGTTATTTATACATTCTAATACCGTAGTTTGGGGCGAATTTGATTTCCGGGGGCGAAATTGATCACTAGTTCCCCGCCAAGTATTTTCAAATACAATACCATAATTACCCTTTTGTTTGCGCTTGCGTTTATTACATTCAATGAGTGAAGGTTCAGTTGTGAGACGTGCATTATTGTATCGATCATTTTGTCAATTATTTCTGTAAAACAAGAATTAGAAATTTATAGTGTGAAATTGACACTTTTTGCATACTTAAGAACTTTCATTGGTAAGTATTATTTGAGAATATTTTTTGTAATTTTCGCAAAATATACGTTTTAGTTGATCTATCGTTAACCCGAATAGTAGATTATAAAAGCGGAAAACTTTACACATTGGCGGGAATTTTGCGACTAAAATGGCGGGGTCAAATAGATCACACATGAGGGGTGAGATTGATCACTGATCAATTTGGCCCCATCATTTTTTACTTAGCTGATTGTTGTTTCTATTGCTGTATCTATTTGTTTTTTATTTTAGACTAATGTAAATACAATGGTACGTGTATATAAGAGAAAATTAGGTGCCAGAAAATACAAAGACTACAGTAGCGAGAATGTCGAGCAGGCCTTATCAAAAGTAATTGAAAGCGGTTGGAGTTTGCGTAAAGCCGCTAAAGAATACAAAATATCGTATGGTACACTACACGATAAGTACCATGGACGCCATATAAGAAAAAATGGAGGACAAACTGTCTTTACATTTAACGAAGAAAAAGCTTTTCTTTCTGCTGCAAGTACGTATGGCGAATGGGGATTTCCGTTAGAAACAGCCGATCTAAGGCAATTAGCAAAAAATTATTTGGATAGTCAGGGCCGTACTATTACGTCATTTAAAAATAATTTGCCAGGAAATGATTGGGTGTATTCACTAATTAAACGACATAATAATGCAATTGTAAAGAAACTTGCTGCTAATATTAAACGTTCTCGAGCTTCTGTTTCTAAAAAAACTATAACAGATTACTTTAACAACTTACGTAAAACATTGCAAGAAGTTCCACCGCGCAACATATTTAATTACGACGAGACAAATTTGCAAGACAACCCAGGGAACAAAAAGATGCTCTTTCGGCGTGGTACTAAATACCAGAAAGAATTTGTAATTTTACGAAAAGCGCTACCTCTGTAATGATGTGTGGGTCGGCATCAGGCGATTCGTTACCTCCATACGTTATTTATAAATCTGAAAAGCTGTGGGTTCAGTGGACGGAGAACGGCCCCAAAGGGCGTCCTTACTGCAACAAAAGATGTTGTGCATTAGGGTCTAGATATAATCGCACACATCATGGATGGATAGACGCCCAAACATTTAGTGACTGGTTCACTTTATGTTTTCTACCTCATGCAAAAGAACTAGAAGGTAGAAAAGTTTTGCTGGGTGATAATTTATCATCCCATTTTACCAATGAGGTGTTGCGGTTATGTGAAGAGAACAATATTGCCTTTGTTTGTTTACCAAAAAACTCTACACATCTAACACAACCTTTAGATGTGGGGTTTTTTAGAGCATTTAAGACATCGTGGAGGTCAACTTTATGTAGATGGAAGCAGTCACATCCGTCTTATACATCAATCGATAAAAAAGATTTTGGTCAATTACTAGCTAGCTCTCTAATTGAAATGGATAAAAAAGGGAAAGGTGGTACCTTCGCCATTAAAAAAGATTTAATCGCATCTTTAAAGCCACTGGAATCGTGCCTTTAGATCCAAAACGAGTTTTAAATAAGATTCCAGGAGAAGATGACATTGACAATAATTCTGTTAACAATGTTTTAGTAAACTACTTACAACAACAAAGATTCACGGCTACACCTTCAAGACGGAACATTAAAAGACAAAGACTTGAAGTAGAGCCAGGTAAAAGTGTAACCGCTCCTAATGAATCAACTTCAGAAGATGAAACAGAACTACAACTACACGACGATTCTGACAACGAGCTTACTGAAGAAACCGGAGACGAATCTGAATATTATTCAGCAAATAAGAATTTAGAAAAAGGAACATATTTGTTGGTTAAAGTACTAGGAGGAAGTAGAAAAAAGACAACATATAGGTATGTTGCAATAATTGAAGAATCAACAGATGAAGGAATTGTAGTACTGGGTATGAAGTCTGTGAATAGCACACGAAATATATTTAAAGCTGTAAAGAATGACGAATTTATAATTGGAAATGGTGATATTATAGCTGTTCTTCCAAATCCTGATTTAAAAAACTGTGATGGTGAAGATATTTATACAATCAGAAATATTAATGATGTAAAAGAGATATAATGTTTCACTGAGTTTCCAATACTGATTAATATTTGTTTCTGTTAATATATACGATGTAAGAGTGTCTTTTTTGTCTTAACATAAAGCAAATTTTGCATATAAAAGTCTCTTTTGTAGTAATCAAAAAGCGCTTAAGAATTGATCAATTTCACACTAGTGATCAATTTGACCCCGACTAGTTTTCAGCAGAACATTTCCTAAACCAACTAACATATTTAAACCGGGGTCAGACTGATCAATATCCTATCTTTTCTGCAACATTTATGTGTTATAAAACAAGCATGATCAAATTCGCCCCAAACAAGGTATGAAATTGTTCAGTTTCTTTTTCTTCTATATTGCAAATATTTCGACTTATGTTAATGTTCTGTGTGTGGAAATCTATTTAAAATACGAAGACAATAGGAATACTAATTTTACATGAAAATTTAACTAACGAGTAAAATTCTACGCTCAAAATAAAAAATAAAACTATCAATTTAGCCCCAAACTATGATACTTAATGTAATTACACTAATTATCGCCTAATTCTGTCGCAATATTATGATTCTAACTTTGACTGCGTATAACCACATTGATTGTAGATACGATAAGAAGTCAGTAAGTATACAGAATGTTAAGCGAGGAATGGGACAGTGTGATACTTCAGTAATGTAAGTTCATGTTAGTTCGTATCCTCAATTTCAATTATTAGCTTCTCCGGAGATTGTCTTTTCCATATCTTTTCTACGGAGAAAAGTTATTATCTTGCTATTCTTATGTTCTGTGTCTATAACAGCTTTTCTTTACCTTATTTTAGCGTTCTCATTATAATTTTTATTGAACTTCCTTGTATAGTACACTTCTAAACATGTATTATAAAGGATAAACTTATAAGTTAAAGTACACTATTAAAGTTGAAAACAACGTCTGAATAAATTTGTACTAGAGAATATGTCGTAAATGAGGGATTAAAACAGCGCTCAAGTTGTTTATAAATGCCTCGCCTTTCATGTTTTTTACAGCTTCCTTTGTGAAAATATCTATTCATGTATTACAATAAGAAATAGGTCTACCAAAAATAATGACTCAAATTACAACCTCAAGTTTCATTTGTACGTATGATAATCTGTCAACAATAGACTGAAACATACAATACATAAATTAGAATAAAGGCAGCAGACTAAGTTGATTTTCGTTGGTACCTCTATTATAGTTGAGTTTACATCCAACTAAATATGTTTGTATGTATATTTAGGTATATGCTGACGATTAAAATTTAATAGCATAAATTTAAAATGTATTTTCCAAAATTACTAGTTAGTAGGTTACACAAAGAAGCTTAAAATGATGTATACGTTAGTTTTCCAGAAATTACATTTATTCCATAAGCAGTATTAAAGCAGCTAATCCGGAGCAATATACTACATCACACGCGTTAATCTTGATAGCGCCCTTCTCTATATTTCATGACTTGAGAATTGAACTAACCCCTTTAAACAAACCAACCTTTAAGCTAATCAAATTCGTTTCATTTAGATTCAGTATCATTTAGTGTTATTAATGTGAACATTGTGAATCTCCAGCTTTTATGTTAGTAAGTTTAACTTATTGTTCGGAAAGCTTTTCATCATACTTTAATATAATTCCAAAGCTTTCGCGAGAATACGCCTAGGATTATTCGGATTTATTTACAGTCACAAATTAACTATAAGGGTTTTGTATTTTTGTTTGCTAACTTACTTTTGTGTACGTTTTTCCTTTAAAGCAAATTCACGTTTGAAATGTATAATCCTAAGGAACGGAATGTAAACGTGATTAAATTTTATTAAAATTGTTTTATTAATTCATAAAACACATTTCGTAGTTATAATCTAGTTGATAACATTTCCATTATTTAATGAATAATCATTAGAAAAAACTTCTAAAAATGTAGGAATAAGGTTTGTTCTATTTAGTTGGTTTTTGTCGCTGCTACAGCATTTTTTTCTTTCATTAACTGTTTTTTTTCGTGTTATTCTTTAATGTCTGTTCTCGACGTCTTTCAGAACAAGATTTCATCTTTTGTTCTGTTGTTTGTTGCAACTGTTTGTAATTTTCTGTTTTGTTCCTCACTGTTAATTTTTTGCGAGTTACATAATACACGAAAATAAAACGACAAGAAATATCATTGTAGTATCTCATCTTTTGGTAAAAATACAACTTAGACAGTCTAGAAAAATAAGATAAAAGCAAATGGGAAGATCGATTTATACAGGATGTTCCAAATTGGTGTCTGTGCATTGGGATTCCAGAAACTGCTGTAGAGATATTAAATCGATTAGATTGTAGTAAAACTGGGTATCTTAATGTTTATTAATAATAATCTGAAAAATAATCCAAACTATTTTTGACACTGAAAAACAAAAATTTTAGATTTTTTGGTCATAACCTTTTGTTTTTAGCAAGAACATTCTAAATTTAAAAAATAAACTTTTAAGTTAGTGTTTTGTGCTCTCTACAAAGTTTCTCGCAACTCTTCGGTTTTACAGCATCATCATTAAATTTATTTCTCTTACGGGGGTCAAAGAATTTGAATCACTCTGTAGTATGTAATTATTACAGAAATAATAAATTCTAGCTTTGACATGTATAACCATCAAACTTGACAAGCTAATTTGTATCTACGATGAGCGACGAGTGTCTTTAAAGTACAGTAGTTTGCCAGGGCTCCAACTAGTAGACGTAGGATCCTCCGCACAGTGGTCGGAAACCATAAAAAAGCGGTCAAAACTCTAAAAAATGAATCTACGCAGAAAACAATTAAATATATGTTCATTTACAATTAAATACTTAAAAATTAGTATTCGTAATTAATTTACGCATATTACAATACATTTTGTTGTAAATAATACTTGAAAGAATTGCCGAGCGGCTTGGCTTGACTTCAACTGCGGACCGATTTGGCTATTCTCACTAGAGTTTTCTCGTGGTCTCCAGTCGCCGAAACACTACAGACTTAAAACCATTCCGTATCAGAAACACCTTCCCCACTACCACAACGAGGAACCACCGTCCACATTTGCGTTAGCGATTACCATGAATATCGTTGCTGCCTCACCTCAATATCACACACTGTTGCTCTCCCATTCGCTCTTTCACACTCACCACCAAGCGAGCACGCCCATGAATCCACCACCATCAAATAATGTCGTAACCGCCATGCTTTATTTATACTGTACTGGTCTGAAATGAATTCGAAAGCAACATTAACAAGTAGTAGTAAGTAGAACAAGCAAAGCAAGTGTATTAAAAAATAAAATCTTAGTCATATTGTAATCCGATCATTCTTTTGTTATCTTCCACTGAATGGTATTGGCAACATGAGATCGTGGATATTGTTTTAGCCAGAACCTTGAGCAAAGGACACCCCGCATGCATCTGGCAATCTATTCAATGTAAGAATGTGACCCATCCATAGATTAATATTTTTGATGCTTTTATGACTGCAATGCTATGGAGGTTAGCATAAAAAGTTTTTCTTCTCCTAAGAAACGATTCAGTAAAAACTTGAAAAAAGTAACATATAACAGTTTTCAAGTAATTTTGGACCGAAAATTGTTCATTATCAATATTGTATTGTCACGTAAGGACTGCTCGATTCTTACGTGACAGTATCTTAATGTAAGCTTCAAGGGTATGCAGATTACACAAAAACCTGCTGTCTATTTAAATCGTGGAAGTCAAAATTTTCCCAGACTTTCTAGAAATCTGTATATTTATATTGTCATTATAGCTACAAAAATATAAAAATTTAAAAACTATTTTTTAGTGTAATCTTTCTTATTTGATACAAACAAATGGTTCACCGAAAAGCAACATTCTAGAAAACATCGGGTGTAACCACTAGATGAATGAATGGCCCGCAAAACGCATACAAACTACAAACTATTTATCTTGGGGAGGATGCAAGAAGATTGCCGTCACCTCTGCACTAATAAATAGTAATTATTACTGTGGAGGAAATAATAAACGAGTCATCTTGCTACATCAAAAGGGCAAAATAATTCTTAAAGAAATAAATAAATGTTAGTTTTTTAATGTTTTTTTTGAGACAGAGATTATTACAGTTGAACAAAGTCGCATTGCCAACAATTTTAATCATTGTTGCATGTTACGATTCTATTTATAATAACTAAACAAATCAATTTTTTAAAATTATTGAAGTTACTAGTAACTAGCGTAATTATAATTTTGCATGCATTTTCACTCTTTATCTTTTATACGTACACAACAAATTAAACTTTAATTTATTCCTGGAAGTTTTAAATAATATTATTCTTAACTCGTAACAGAAATTTATGTTAACGTAAATACAAGAATTTAAATGAAGACTTTAACTTTTGTTTTTAGAATATAGTTACAAGTAAAGTTCCATGTTAATGAATACCCATGTTGTTTAGAAAATGTTTTGTGTAGCTACAGTTTCATTGTATAATTTACATAAAATACCTTTTTTTATTTTATATTACGTTATATTGAACAAAGGAGAAAAGCTTTCGTATCTCTTGTTTCGCAGATGGTCTTTAGTAGAATTACGGAGGAATGGAAAAGTTTGCCAAAGGTCAATTGTAGATACTTCCATTTATAAAATTGATCAACTAATAGGAAAAGTACATTAAGTCAATATCAATCTGTACGTTTTAAGTTGCTTTAACCATTATAAAAATTGTGCCATTACCGTAAAATCGTTACGCTTAAGATTGTTAGGCTAAATGAATTACATAATCACCTACTTCACAGACCCATAAAATTAAGTTATTTCAGAGATGATAAATGTATATTTAACACAAGGTTCTACCGAACATAAGTACTCGTCTTTTATGGCGTTAAGGGTAATATTCCACAACACGAAGTATTCAAAATTAAATAGAACAGTAATTATCGAAATAGCTTTAAAACAAATTATTCGTGAAACATGACGAGCAGAGTGCATTCGTTGTTACGTGCGTGTTTTTACTTATTAATAGTTCGGTTTCATTTATGAACAACTGATGTGAATTAATTTCTGCATGACTAATACAGAAAAAAATAAACTGCTAGCATTTTTATAATCCTGTAGCAAATACAGAGCGGTTTATGGAAATTGGGTGTAGCGCAACTAGCGATTTGCAGAGATATTGCTACAAGTGTGTTCATGATTTGTATTTGGTTAAAAAGAAACTCGAGATGAAATTCCCAACTTGAAATAATACCTGCAGAGATGATAGAATCAAACTATACAATAACTAATATAAGTCATAGGGTAAATAGGAGTTGATGTTACTATTATGTGATTTAATTCATTTGGTCATGCCAATTACGGTTTGTTTGTATGTATACAGTGTGATCCAAAAAGTTTGCAGCACATGTGAGAAATTGTAACCAGTTGCTGTACAAAACTTAAAGTACTACAAAGCGTTGATGCATGTTTGAAATTGAAGAGTTAACACCAATCAAAATTGCGAAAAATCATATAGCCTACAGTGGAGATACAGAAAACTGAAAGTCGCTCAAGAGTAAAGTACCCTTAATTTTAGAAACAGAGCAGTATGTTATTGAAAAAAGTTGTTTAGAATTTAAAGATATGTTTAAATATGAAATGATCAGTGGGTTATTACTCAAATTGAACTGTTTGTTCCGTAACAATAGCTTTTACACCACGATATGTTATTTTAGCGTTTCTTTCTCAATTTTCTTATGTTTGTTCAAAAATAAATCAGGCATTTTCTTTTGGGTTAGTCTTTCTTAGATGGATTTTGTATTTTTATCTTTTGAAGAGCATCCCATACTTGCATTAGAATATCTAACTTTGCTTTTGTAAGTATCTAGTTATATAGACTTTGTGTTTCTTGTGTTGACAAAACAGATGCTGATTTTATTTTTTCTGAATAGAATGGGTCGTCGGTCCATCTCAAGTGGTCCAATTAAAAATCTTTTAGTTACTCTACATACATTAAAAAATAATTTCTTGTCAGTTATCACACCTATGTTTATGTATATCAAGTCAGCCCTTTCTTCTTTTAATCTCTCTCGATTACAAATGGCAACTATCTTTAAATCATGGCTGCCAGCGTTTTCGGTGTTTATAAGCGTCTACACAAACTCATTTATCTCAGAATTTTTTTTTACGAGGGAAGGAGGAAATCCTCATGGATACCGCAACGCCCGTACGTTGCGGCATGCCCGACTGTACTGAGTCATGTCAGTACCCTACAGACTAAAACCTCCTCCCTTGCCAAGCGCATAGGTGCGCAGGAAGACCACTAGTATTACATCTGCGCAGCTGTGGCATTTTGGTGTTACGGGTCTCGTTTATCGTTTCTAGTGTCTATTTCCCTTCTTTTCCGCCTTCATTCTCGTTATCATGACTTTTTCGAGGTAGCCATGTATGAGGTCCCACTGGTATTTGTTTGTAAGCATTTGTTCAATGGTGTTTTCAGGCGTTAGCTGTTCTCCTGTTTGGGTTTGTACACGGCTTCGCTCTCGATGGAATATATCGCACTCGTATATGACGTGTTCTACGTTATCCGGACTCTGTCCGCAAAAAATGCATTCGTCCAGCTCCACTCTTTTGATTGCATTTAAGTACACTCCAAAACTTCCGTGTCCTGTAAGTGCTTGCGTGACATAGAACCCTGTCTCTCCGTGCTTCCTGTTGATCCATCTCTCAATGTTCGGGATTAGTCTTTTTGTCCATTTCCCCTTACTGTTGTTCCGTTCCCATTCAAGTTGCCATCTTCCTATTGTTCGGGCTCGAGCCTCCTTTCTGTTTCTATTTCCTGGTTCGGTCTTGTGTAACTCTTTAGGTTCTTTGGCAAGGAGTTCTATGGGTATCAGTTCTGCAATAACTAGCAGGGCCTCTCTTGATACTGTTTGGTAGGCTCCACTTATCTTGATGACCAGTTTCCTTTGCACCTTCTGCAGCATGCTGCAGTTCTTTGCGATGTTTAGCCCGCTGACCCACACCGGTGCTGCGTATAGCATCTTTGAATGTGCCACTGATGCTAGCATTTGTCGGGCTTTTATTTGAGGCCCTCGTGTGCTGGGCATTAATCTACCTAAGGCGTTTGCTAGTTGTTCCGCTTTGTTTGCTATGTGTCTGATATGCTCTTTATAGCTTATGTTTTTGTCTAATATTACTCCGAGGTATTTGACTTTGTTCTTGATTACGATTTTCCCTCCTTTATTCTGATTTTTATAGGCGATAAAACTCTCCTTCCGCTAAATAGAACAGCTTCAGTTTTTTCTGGTGCCACTTCTAATTTGTTATTTTCCATCCATGTATTTATTACCTCAAGTGTTTCATTTGTTTTCCTTTGTAGCTCGTTTTCCTCCTTGGCAGTTACTATTACTGCCAAGTCGTCTGCAAAGGCGTATAGTGACACGCCTTCCGGTATTTCGATTTTAAGCACACCGTCGTAGACTATGTTCCACAGAAGTGGGCCCAACACCGGCCCTTGTTGTACTCCGCTGTTGATTTGTATGACCTCGCTATTTCCCTCACAGTCTTTGATTATTATAGTTCTGTCTTGCAGATAACTTCTGATTGTATTCGTTAGATAGTGGAATATTTCCCTCCTTTCTAGCTTTGCAACAATGCCCATCCAGCTAGCCGAGTTGAAGGCATTCCTTACGTCTACAGTGACCAGCACGCAGAGTTTTCTTGTGTACCTGGTCCCTACCTTAGCTGTCCTCGCTGTGTTTACCACTTCTTCTACGGCTTCTATGGTTGATTTCCCTTTACAGAATCCGTATTACCTATTTGAAAGGCTCTCTTTCTGTTCTAATTCATTTTCTAGTCTCGTCTTTATTATGTGCTCGTACAACTTGCCTAGTGTGTCAAGCAGACATAGTGGTCTATAAGCCTGTTCTTCGTCTGTCTTTTGCCTTTTTCCATTCGGCGGGGAAGGAACCTCTTTTTAGTAACTTGTTATACACGTTCCTTAGTAGCTGGGGGTCTTCCTTGGAGATGAGTTTAACGACCTCCCCTGGTACTTGGCCTGGTCCGAGAACCTTTTTGTTTCTTATTTTTTTCCTGGCTTCTTCTATTTCTTCTATTGTTATTTCCGTCATTCCTGTATTTCGCTGTCTGTTCCATATCGCGTCGTCGTGCTTTGGGAATAATTTATTGCATGCTTCTTTTATTTTTGCTAGTGGAATATTACTCTGCTGTTTGCTCTTGAGATGTTTAGTTTCTATTCTATATCCTCTGCCCCATACGTCTGAGTCAATTTCAGAGCATATACCCTCCCAATGACTTTCTCTAGAACGCTCAATTTCCATTTTGAGTTTCTTCCTGGCCGCTCTATATTCCTCTTCGAATTCTTTAACTTTTTCCTGCTGGTCGCCGTTTCCCGCTTGGCGGCCTTGCTTTCTTCTTTCTCTGGTTAGCCGCCGTCTCTTTGCGACGCATGCTTTCCTAGCTTCCGCTATTTCCCCGTTCCACCAGTAGACAGTTTATTTCAGGATTGAAAAGAGCTAAAGTATTTGAACAAAAACCATTGGACGCAGAAACCTGTAGATTTTTTATTTTATTTTTATTTTTCTATGCAAACCTTGATATTTCTGCTTGGCATACAATGAGAATTCTCATTTTTGGTTGAGGACCTGGCTTCCATAGTAGTAATCAATTGTGCAAACAAATTATGAATTCGCTGTTGCAGCTACGCAATACCAATACGTAATATTTTAAAATAAAAAGAAAGAGAGAACTAAACATTGTTTCCCATCTGGTGCAAACTTTCTGAGGACTTCTACATATTAACATCGTAATAATTATAGTAAAATTAATAATTAGCATTTTACGCTAGTAGTGACTTATTTAGGTTTTCAGAAATAATTCCTCGACTTCACATTTTACGTTTTCATTAACTAATGAATTGCACATTGTTCATTCTAAGAGTTTTCATCGTGAAAATAGTTAGGTTTCAAATGGTATTTACTACAAAACTAAGGAACTGGCGACGATGAAGGCAATATTACATAAATGGAATGATTAGATAAATATCTACATGCTTCTGTGGTTTCTCTGTTACCAACCTAATAAGCTCCGACCTTCCAGGCTATGAAGTTGCGGGGGATTTTTCTGATTTTTGGCATTTACATAGATCCAAGATAAAGAAGTAACAGCTTAAAGTACGCTAAGGATTCGGCTAGCGCTGCAGAGAAGTACAGAGCTTTTGGAATAACAAAAGAACTAATTCTATACCAAAAATGTTAACTAGTCTCCTTTGTGCTTTCCTTATTTTTATTTTTTTTTTTATTTATAAAAACTACTAATCAGTACTTAGAAATACCGTGCACAACAATTAAACACAATTTAAATATTAAAAGTGTTTTTTCTTCATCATGCATTTTGGAGATGATGTGCAAGATAATTGAATTTTGCAATAAAGGTTGAGATAGGGTATTTTGAGCGAGAGAGAAAAGAGAGAGGGGTTTTAAGTGGATTATATTTCTCCATACGTTTTTAATCACAAGACAGTTGAACTATCGTAAAAACAATGTTTTTAGTAAACTATGCAAAGTATCTCTTAATGTTAAGAAACATTAAAAAGAATTAAAGAGTGATTTTCAGAATTTACCATTTATTAAAATCTTTACTTCCCAAATATTCCTTGTCTTGGCATATTTAATTTGTATTTACATTCGCAAACTTTATTAAAAGTAGGGATGTTACTTTAATTTGGTATATTTGTATAAAAAAAATACAGAAAACAGAAAACCAAAGATTATTTTCAGCAAGAAGATATTGCAATATTTATAAAATAGATTCCCTCGTATATATAACCAGTATATAAATAATTTTTATTGAAAATGGCCTAATAATCTTGTGTACCTTGTTAAAGGAATCTCTTTGAATAGCATTTAAATCTATTTGAATAATTTAAAATAAATAATCGTATCGCTTGATGTAATCCTTCTTCGGAAAATTTTAAGGGGGATTTGTCTTAATAAGATTATTTTAGCGTTGTTTCTTACTTGAACGTTGCGTCGCTATGTTTAAATAACCTGAGAATTAAGCGCGTTAATTAATAAGTTTATTAGATTTTATGTTAAATCTTGGTAAAACTAAAACGCTTCATATTCATTACTGTAGGAGTACATCAATTAATTATTTTTATTTTTGTCTTAATTACTTTGCACAAGTAATCTAATTGATGCATTTGTTTCAGACATTTAGGCATGGATTTCCCTTTCAACCTACGGCAATGGCATTCGATCCTGTTCAACAACTTCTCGCAATAGGATCAAAATGTGGATCTTTGAGAATGTATCCTTTAATTGCATTGAAATTTCAGTTTAAAATGTTTCATCATCATCCAGCATTATTACCGTAAGTTTATCTTTGTCTTTATTATATTTTCTTGTGTGTATTACAATTCTCCTGAGACTAACATTTTACGATAAAACCATTTACGTAGATTTCGAAAAAAAGATATTGCATTTGCTTTGCCTTTAACGTTTTTCATTTGTTTATCTGAAATCGGAAAGTTCAAAGATTAAACTTACTCCACTTTTTCACGGACCACATCGATCGTTTAAACACAAGGAAATTGCCGTGGGGTAGAGCCGAATTTTCCGGAACTCCTATGATCTGGAACATCTCTTTTAAAATTCTACCCTTGTGATCTGAAGCGAAAATGATATTTGTATTTTTCGTGATTTCACGTTTCCAAAAGTTATCGATTATTACAAGGACAATGCAGATAAATCATACCGTCGCAATCCTGTACTCTAGGACGAAACAGGATAAACGAATTTTCAGCGTGTAAAATAGCATTTGGTCTTCTGATATGGAACAAATGGTTTTCATTTTTACGCTGTCTATCGGAATATTTATAGTTGTTTCCGTTTTGTTTAATTTATCATACTTGCTTATTGTGCGGTGACATTTAAAAATACGAGTGCCCCATACGTTTCCAAATGAAATATTTGATAACAAATCTTTTAGTATCTTACAACCGTTTTAATTATTTTATCAGCAAAATAAATAAACGACGCTTTTCTTCAGACAGACTTTTGCCATTCATTAAAAATTTCTTTGGGGGGAGATATCACTCATTTTTTATTCATTTTGCTTTCTAATTCAATAAAAGTTCTTTGTAGGATTTCTGTCTACTTTTAAATTTTGTTCATTCTTTTTTGTTCCTTAATTGTAGCTGACGTTTAAGGTCTGACTTGAACATTAATAAGCGTCAACAAAAATATGGTTAACTTTTCACTTAAGCTCGTGGAACATCGTAACAAGTGATAATGTTAATAATTAAAATTAAAAACAAAGAATATTTCGACTAAACCGTTAAAACTGACTAAAACTTCGGTTCACAAAATAGCATTCAGTGGGATCTAAAACAAGTTTTATAATAAGAAAGCAAATTCATAATAAAACCCGATTCAAAAAAAGAAATAAATATATGGACATAGAACCAAATAAAGATCCATCAAGAATTCCTTAGAAGGAGCTTTTTGTAATTTTTAAATTATTTTCTAAATAATAATAAATCTTCAAAAAGAATTACTATAAGGTAACGTCATCTTAAGCTTTTGTAGATTTTTACGGAACATACGAGGTCTGTTCAAAACGTATCGCGAATTTTGAATTTCCGCGGGTTACGTATATTCGATTTTCGATTTTTTTGTGGCGTTATGTTGGTACTCATGTCCCTCACTTATGCCGACAAGTTCGGCCATTTTGAATGTTCAGTTAATTTTTGACAGCTGTTTTGCTTGGACGTGTTTTGGCTCGTCTTCGATTTTTGCCTATTCCAAAAAATAGATAAAAAAATCTGTATCAAATTTTGTGTGAAAAACAAAATTAAGTGCGCGGACGCATTCCGAATGTTGACTGTGGCATATGATGAACCTACCTTGGACCGAAGCAACGTTTATCGGTGGTACAAAATGTTCTCAGAGGGCCGAGAAGATGTGAACGACGAAGAGCGTGCCGGACGCCCAAGCACGTCAACAACAGACGAAAACATTGATGAAGTGAAGAAAATAGTATTGGCCAATCGTCGAATCACCGTTAGAGAAGTTGCTGAGGACCTAAACATATAGATTGGCTCGTGCATTCGATTTTTACCAATGATTTGGGCATGAGATGGGTCGCCGCGAAACTCGTACCAAAACTGCTCAATTTCGACCAAAAACAGTATCATATTAACATTGCTAAGGAGCTGTTGGACTCTGTCCGCGACCACCCAAATTTGCTCCAGAGGGTCATAACTGGTAACGAATCATGGGTTTATGGTTATCACGTGGAAACCAAAGCTCAATCATCCCAATGGAAGCTGCCGCACGAGCCAAGACCGAAAAAAGCGCGCCAAGTTCGGTCTAATGTGAAGGTTTTGCTTACAGTATTCTTCGTTGCAGGGGCGTGGTGCATCATGAGTTCTTGCCACAGGGTAGAACGGTCAATAAGGAATATTACCTGCAAGTTATGCGCAATTTGCGCGAAGCAATCCGCCAGAACGCCCGGATTTGTGGAAGAACAAAAATTGGCTTTTGCGCCATGATAACGCCCCTGCTCACACATCGTTGCTTGTGCGCGAATTTTTGGCCAAAAACAACACACTAATGATGCCGCAGCCACCGTATTCCCCAGACCTGGCCCCCTGCGACTTTTTCTTGTTCCCGAAACTGAAGAGACCCATGGAAGGACGACGCTACGCTACGATTGAGGAGATAAAGACGGTATCGAAGAAGGAGCTGAACAAGATCACAAAAAATGATTTTTTGAAGTGCTTCGAGGATTGGAAAAAATGTTGGCCTAAGTGTATAATATCTGATGGGGATTACAAAATAGATATTCATGAATAAATAAATAATTTTTGAAAAAACACAAAATTCGCGATCCTTTTTGAACAGACCTCGTATACGCTTCGTATATTGTTACGGTGAAAAAAAGATTGAATGATCCAGCTAAAGATTATTGTCCTGGCAGAAATGACAAACTGCCAAATAACAAAACTTAATTTTAAACTATTTAAACTATGTAACGTAAACCTTGCGTTACTGTTTATATATTTTTTTGTACAATAAAAAAACTTCTAGGAACTCTTGGTCCCAGGCCAGCTGAGCTCATGTGGGTAGACTTGGGAGCGGGACGGCAAAGATTATACTCACAATAAAACAGGATGTAATTAACCATCAACGTATATAGAGATTTAATAAATATTAACTTTTATTAACAAAAGAATTCTGTATATCCACAAGTGAAAAGTTTAATACAAAATTGTTATTTAGAATTAGAAGCTAAAATTGACAATTCTACTAGAACCAAAAGTTAAGAGATTCTATTATTTAAAACATTACAAACCTAAACCAATTAGCAATAGAAAATTATTATTTTAATAACTCTTTAATAACAGATTATAACCCAAAAAATTAATTATAAAGATCTCCACTGTCAGAAATTAATTGAATTTTGAATATTAGTTAATAAAGACAAAAATGTTAAGTGAATAAACAAATTATAAAGCATTTAAATTAAGGAAAGAATCGTAAATGGACAAAAATAAATCCAAGGTAACAAGATAAAAATTTACACAAAAGTTATCGTAAAGTACACTCGGCAGATAATCTCAAGCTGTTCGAGCGCTATGAAAAATCAAATCACAGGGTGAATGCCAATAAAAATTTCCTATTTAACAAAAAATAATTTATACTAATCTGAAATTACAAGCATTAATTTATAAAAGAACAGAATTAAAATTATCCCGGAGTACAATCAAATTCAAGTCAAATGTAAAACAATAATAGCAAGATTCGGATAATCATTGAAGTTTATCAATTCTTACCACTGTATTGAAGGAAGCAGCTTTCGATCGAAATTGCTTGCTGAAAGAAAATAAACCTAGGAAACAACGTTCATTAAAATCTTCAATTTAAATCCGAATAGTTCACACTTCTTGAAAATGGTTTTAATAAATGGTTATAATCCTTATTAACAACAATTTTAAGCAAGGATTAAATGAACAAAAAAATTTAATTAAACTGAATTATATAAGCAAATTTACAAAAAAAAACAGGTACAGGATGGGACCTGAAATTTCTTAAAAAAATCGAGTTTTCGCAAAAGATTAACATATACGTTTCTGGGATTTCCGGTGAAGTGGCTAGTCCACAGTCTCCAGAATTAGACGGGAATCCAACATCCCTCATGGCAGCAATCCGAGGTCGACAATCAGACTGTCTTTGCAATTACTTCTATTACTGATGATCTCACGGAATCATTAGAGCTTCCATGAACTTCAACAAAGAAATCTTTCTGAGATTTGTTCACCACCAGATTAATACGTTGTGGGGGGGTCTAATAAAAAAACCCTTTTTAAAAGGGTTTTCCTGATTTCTCCAACGTG
Source organism: Ignelater luminosus (assembly GCA_011009095.1). Classification (NCBI taxonomy): domain Eukaryota; kingdom Metazoa; phylum Arthropoda; class Insecta; order Coleoptera; family Elateridae; genus Ignelater; species Ignelater luminosus. The sequence continues at coordinate 85,054 of VTPC01000546.1, forward strand.
AAAATCTCCCCAGCGAGAGAAAGAGGTGCGAGAAGAACTTGCACTGCTCACGACTCTATTCTTTCTGTCGGCCGGCTTGCTGCGTTCCCCCCAGAATTCGAAAGAGTTTACCGGCCCGTAAATTATCGCACTACCCATGGAAGAAATGAACTAATAGTATCGCAAAATAATGCAAGAATGGGGTATAGATAAACAACCTTAATAATTGGAGTAATGTTACAAAACAGGAAAAAATAAGTTGTAAAAGGAACTTTTATACGTATATACGCGGTGTTTCACAAGGAATGTTGATGATATACCGCGAGGTTTACCATGTGACGGGATGATAACGACAAAAGACCGTTACAACTATTTTTGCGGCATAATATGCAGGGTGAGCAAACAAGAGTTTAGTTCAAAATAATGTGCATATGAGTTAATTTTGTCCAAATCGATGAGTATCAGTTACTAAAGTTGTGTTGCTAAACCCAAAGATTCAATGGCAAAGCAGAGAGCTTTAGGGGTAAAAAAAAGGACTTCTTAACTGAAGAAGTAGTTTTAGTCTTTAATTAGACAACATCTTGTGAATGATCTCTAAAATGCTTTACTACCAATCAAAAAAAAAACAAATCCTCATCCTCAAGTACTGGTAATAGCATTAGTGGTCAGGACTTACCTTAGACCTTGCAAAAAAGAATTTGTTTATTTTTAACCCAAACAAAATAGATAGGTCGATAAAAAGAAAGGGCTAGCACATGTTGAAAGACTCGCATCAGTTTTCTTGATCTCATAGATTATTTCAGTCCGTTGGTGTGCCGTAATTGAGTTGAATTACTCAACGCAGGTTTTTTTCTAAAAACACACAAACATACTGGAAGTTCTTCTATCAGCTGTAAAAGTAACGGCTTCTGGAGGTCGTAATCTATCAAGAAAATAATTTAGTTTAAAAGACATTAATATTAATTATGATGAAATTACTTTAAAGTTTTGATATTGTCACGAACTAGGGTTATCACTTTAACATAATTAGCAGCCAAAAAGAAATTAACAAAGTCGCATATATGTATCTGCATCAAGCCAGTTATCTCATCTGGGGACGAACTTTTATGAAATCCTTCACTTTTTAATACAATCATTTCAGCACAGTTCATTTACGTGTAGTGCTGTTACGTGAGTGGACCGGCAACTCTAATTCCACTTTATACTCCAGAACTCATAAAAGCTTATAGCGTAATAGCAAAGGTGTTCGTAGTTTCTAACATTGTAATATATAACGTCACTGCTATTTATTTAGAATATTCTATATCAGTATGTAGTAAAAAGATTACTTTATATGTATTAGAATTCTATTAGGTATAGAAATCTGTACTCATTTCAATTGATAATACCTTTTAAAATTTTTATTACCAAAGACATTTAATTTCGTTTCTAAGAGTCTTGTTATTTCTAGATTTTAAAAAGCCGATTTCAGCATTCCTTATTATTTCAGAAATCTTCCAAGGAAATATAGAATGAAAACTTCGAATATGATTACGTTTTACGTCCACATTTTCCGTCTTCCAATTTTCGCAGGAAGAACCTTTCTTATTATTCTAAAATCCGCTTCTGCAAACATAAAAAGACATTTTTAAGAACTAATAGGTAGAAAAATGAAAATTCTTGGGATATTACGATCTTGAATTTAATGAAGACGTTAACGTTAACCTATAAACTTTTAGTTAGTAAATACATTGCGTAGAATATTTGTATTTTGTGTTAATTGGTTCTTGTGTTAAAAGTTGACTGTTATAAGTAGATTTAATTAGTCGATAACGAAAAGTTTTAAACATGTATCCAGTACATATCTTTGAAATGCGTCTGAGAGATAATTATGAGTATAATGATGAGACCAAGTTTAAACTAACGAGCTAAAGATGAACTTTCCAATCTGATGATTAAATAAGCTAATGCATCTTGCTTTTACCTCTGTTGGGAATTGCAGAAAGAGAGTAAACCAGTATATTAGTTTGTTTTTATTTTAAGTTGCAATTTCTAAATTCAGCCTCCATAAAGAGTTAACTAGCAATTAGCTTTCTCTAATATTTTTGCAATGCTTGTCTTCACATTTTAAAAAGTTCTAGATAATTTGTAATTCTCGGGCTTTCAGCAGAAAATCCCTTTATCGCCAAGTATGTTCTTCAGCTTATCTACGAAAACACTACTACTTGCTTTAGTAAACACGAGATATCATCGAATAAACTTAACATCACTTTAAGTACGGCTCTACTTCGTGAAGTTACATACTTGTTAGAACTTAAATCTTTAGATAGTACTAAAACAAACATGTTGATTAATGTTAGGTGTATTCAGACTTAACAATAAAAACTTTTTTTCCTATAGCACTTGATGGTCACATTTTTATTAAGTAGAGTATTACTTTTTAGATTTAATGGTTTTAGATAGTAAGAATTTCTCGTCTTAACACCAGAAAATATGATAATTCGTCTTCCAAGGACGTTAGAAAAGTTATTACAAACAACGTGTAAAAATCTACTTGTAAATTAATGTCTAGATAGCGTGATGCGAACGACAAAATATGTATTTATACGTTTCGACTCCTGTAAACTGTTTTAATTGCGTGTCGTTAATGGCAGTTCGAAAGTGATTATGTTTATTGACAACCCACAATAATTGACTGAGGTCGTTTATTAACAATGATTTATATGTTAACCTATGGGTAATTGCAAGCATTACAGAGATATTAATCTTAAGTACTTGACTGTGATGGTATCTGGACAATAGCCATCTGAATGAATTAAGATATTTTAATTGGACATCAATAGAGAGAAATGATCGGATACTATCATGGAAGCAATAATATTTTTCTGATAGGATAGAATGTTCCGTTTACAATAGAATACTTATTCAAATTTTCTTATTTTCATTGGAATAACGTTAGCAACTGACAATACCTAATTAGCATTCCGTCTCTGTTATTTTTTTCCATTTCCATTTTTTATACTTAATGGAATACTTAACTATGTTATTCACTGCAATAACACATTTTTCAAACTCACGTTTCTTTTGAAGTGTTTTTTAAATTCTTTTCAATAACAGTTTCTGTAATTTAGATAATTTTGTGTTTTAAAAGGTTCTCAGTCTTATTTGTTTCTTGCGTTCCTGCATTGCTTGTTTGCTTTCTCTAGGCCAGGAATCACAAAAGTAACTGGTGATATGTACAGTAGAATTTTTATAATGTGGACACCAAAGCGGACAAGCTACAATTGTGTTAGTGAAAACGATTTATTTTTATTTTTATTACTTAAAGCAAACTAGTAGGTAGGTCAACAAATTGGTCGGTCGTTCGACTCAATATAGTTCCGTGGTTTCCCAGCACCTGAAAATCAACTGATTAAACGTTTAAATGATAAATCAAGTTTTTAATTATTATCGACATTACTTTTGCGAATATCAACGCATGAACAGTTGAAATTATAATTTAATCTAATCATTTTTGCAATTAAAATGTATATATACAAATGAAAAAACTATGTGTTAACGAAAATGCTAATTTCTTAAATTGTACTATCTTAAACTATTGTTAACTGCATTGTAATCGTATCACACTTTATTGTTTCATTAGATTTGAAATTTAACAATCTTAAATGAATAAATAATAACCAACTCGACCAGAAGACAGCAATTCTGTTACTTTTTGAATTTTGATCATTCAAATCGACCATAGGGTCACTAATAACTGAAATATAAATCTAATTAACAAGTTGTAATTAATTCCACTGAGTTTTATTCTTACTCAGCATACTTTTGTTTAACATTTGAAAATAATAGCAATCACTTACATGAGATGTAAGCCTGCCCCGAAGTTGACAGTTCGAAGACGGCGGATGCAGCAAAGCACTGGTCTCGTTCGTAGACGCTAATTGTAAAATCGACAACCGGCCAAATAATAAGAAACTTCCTTAAGTGATCGGGCGTTGTTCAAGCATTAAAGATTTGCAAAAACAGTGACTTTAATAACCGTGAAATACAATCTTCAAGAAATTGAAATACTCGCGTCAACAATCTCTGAATATCAGAACAACAGTTCTATATTAAGTTTTAAAGAAAACAGTCAACAAAGTTGACTGTAACAGTAGTTAGAAAAAACGTTATTTCTAATTAAAAGGTTACTTACCAAATAACTTAAATACTTATTAGAAACAATCCGGCTAATGATGACTCATCTCATTTTGGGTCATGGGGGTCAGATAGTTTTAAAATTAAATTGGAGTATACCAACACTATGATAAACCATGGGTCTGTTATTTAAATTTCTATCTTAAACCTAACAAAAACACTAAGGGCAGGCATAGCTTATCGATAATCTATGTTGGACGCCAGAGCTTTTTTGTTTAAATTGGAAGAAAAACAAAATTCCAAAACAGACGTGAGACACAAAAAATGATATGCAGTTTTATTCAATCAATATGTTTATCATTAACACACAAACCACACAAAATCGAATAAAAAGAGAAGACCGCTCTTCAACACGAGTGAAAAACCTTTTAAATTTTAAATAATCCTCACTAAATAGAGGTGACGTCACCCTAGTTTAATTAACAACTAGGTTAACAAACAAATAAACATTAACAATAGCAACTTAATTATCAATAAACAAATAGATATTTATAATTTCGAATATATTTAAATCATCGAACAAATAGATATTATCGATAGCAACTAATTGTCAATGAACAAATGGATATCCACAATATTAAATATTCTTTAATTGTTAAAACAAGTGGATTTTAACAATAACCACTAATTCATTAAAAAAAATAATAAATGTCACCAAATCGCAGCATAACAACAAAAGTTTCACCTTGTCGTATGAACGAATTTAGTAACAAAATAAACGTTAAAACAAAACACAGTTTAACTCACAGATATGTATGTACTTCCTGGCTCTATCACATTCCCGTGAGGATCTACATTCAATGCTGTTTACTAGATTTCTTATCATACGATATTACCTCTGTTGAATTCCTAGCTCGGATTAATAGGAAATTCAAATTATTCTGGTTTTTCTATGATAAACAACAGGATTTTCACTTGAAGTCACTTCGAGAACCATTCGTGTACCCACCCCTATAACGAATGCATTTGGGGCGCCATTCAAGAATCTCGGTTTTTCTAGGTCATAAACAACCATAACAGAAGACGAAAGCTAAAATAGAATTTCACAATACTCGAAGAAACAAACTACCACAATATTTATTCAGACTCCGCTGAAGAAATCTAATTTTGACTGCAAAATTATAACCACCAATATCACAAACAACCTGTTTATTGTGCAACGTCTTTTGCAATGCCCTTCTCACAGATCAAACCGGAAAAACCATGCCTAAGAAAAGTGTCCGCCCATCCGCCAAATTTCAAAATGTGAAATGACTAGAATTATACAGATTTAAGTGAAGAGAGAGTCAATGATCTAGGATCAATGTTTCGCTTTCTTAAATTAAATTAGAATTTCTAAAGAATTATCAAGCACAAATAAAGTTTTTATACGGGAGAATAATAAATATTCAAAAAAATGTTAAAATAGAACTGTTCAAGGATACTTCATTAGGGGATTCTCCGAAGACAGAAAATTTGCTTTTCCCTACAAAGGATGGTTTTAAATAAGACAAACGTAAAAATGTAGAATTCCTAATTCAATTTAACAATGAACAAATCAAATTTTGAATTCAACAATAAATTATGGAAATTAAGTTAAATAAGTCGAGAGTATGCATCCACATTATTTTATGACACTCTCGTACCAACTTAGAATAATGAAATCTTGGCGGGATTTTAGGAAATTTAAATAATTTTATGACTACGACAACTACAAGGCGCGGTTTAGTTTACTCGAATCGGTTCCCCAAAGCTCGAATTTAACACTAAGTTCACCAGGAAGAATTTACCACAAAGAAATCAAAAACTGAGACATGAATGGGTTTAACCGGACGCGCTTCGATAGATTCCAGATCAGAAGATTTGTAACGACCTTTCAACTTGACTGACAATCGTTTAATGCTCGATATTTCTTCTTCCACAATTAACTCGTGTACAGTCATTTGATGCTGTAAGATGGAAGATTATTAATTATTCAATATGAATTTTCCGCAACTGAACTACACAGATTTTTTGAAAATCTTAGTTTTACAGTTCCCTTGTCTCTTTGTGACCTTTGATATGATTTCAGTAAATTTAATCTGCTGAAATATTTAATATAAAATGACTTAACTCATGAGTTCAGAATAAGGTATGGAGGTATGATAATCAATGCTTGCACAATCTTTTTTAGGAAAAGAAAAAAATTGTCTTTATACTTATATGCGTGTCTTTGTTTGAACAGTTTTTTAGGTTTAACAAAATATATTAAGGCAGTATTCCATTCTTGCTAACAATCCAGCTCTTAAATTCTTAGCATTTGGCTTTGTGTGAATTTGATTTATTTGTTCCACGACCCAGTTCTGTTGTTCTGTACCCACTATTAGGCCAATACGAAACCAGCCATCTGCATGGTAATTTAGTTTCTAGCGTAACTTGATCTCTTAGGATTGGAATGTTTAACAAGTCTACTCTGTCTATTCTGTTCAAAGGTTTGCAAGTTACAACGAGTTTGACTTTGATGTACCGAAACTATCTGGGACTTGCCTGGCTTGGCACTTGGCAGTATCGCAAGTCGGACGAACCGTTAATTCACATACTGACAAGCCACGAGCACATCCACGAGTAATCTGGACCTGCCTTAACTCCCCAAGTCACGAATCATTGCAAGGCAGAAATTTCGTATCTCCCATCATGTGGCATCAAATGTGGCATGCCCCAAATGTAGAAAATTGGTGAGTTAGGATTAGTCATCCGCGCTTTCAGCAGTGTGGTTTAAATCGTGAATGGAGGAACTTATTAACTGTACATTTGCTGATTGCAAACCAGTTGAAGATTTGAAATTTGGTTGATCGTGAAAATATTCAAGCCACAACGAAAAGCACTAAACTTGCTCAAATGCACCTGTAAAGCCAGGTTTACGTTTAGCCATTCTAAAAATGAAGCTGGAGTCATCAATTTGCAAACCATAAAATAAGCGAATACGTGGGCAGAAAAAGTCAGAAAGCGCTGTATAAGAACTACCATTTTATGTTCTAGATTAAGGATTTATGTGCAGTTTACTTTTTAATTTTTGAATGTGGGTTTTAAGTATTAATTGTAAATAATAATTTAGCTTTGTTCTCACTAAGAATATTGTTTGCCTTAAATTAATGTGCTACTTAAAACGTCTTTCTACAGAAATCTTAGAAAAAAAGAGAAATGGAGAGTTTAAAGTGAGAAAACCGTTTAGTTAAGTTTTCAGACCTTTTTGCTGTGCTCTGCTTTTTTTGCATTAATTAGTAGATTTCAAACGTGACAATAGCTGCTTGATAACTTTGATTAAATGTTATTGGATTAAGGTTGTCGCGCAGTTAAAATGTTTTTATTCTGAAAATCTTCTTTTTAGAAAAGTTTCGTGAAGAACTCCTTGAAAGTTTTAAGTTAATATTAGTTTTCACTGTCATCCTCTTGAGATTATAAAAACTAGTAGAGACAAGTAAGTACACAAATATTATACCGTGAAATCGAGAGATATTGATAATATTATTGATAGAATTTTATATTTTTTGTATTCCTATTTATTTTGTAAACTATTTTTAACACCCGATTAAAGATAAATATTATTTATAAATAACGTTTTTTAAAGTTGTAAAGACTCCTAGGAGGCCGATTAACTATAGAACCATTTTATTATAACTATGAATTAATCATCTACTCACATTTTGACTTTTCTGGATGACTGGTTAACTTTTTTTTTATCTCGCTGTATTAGCCATGACATGCACGACAATGCTACATAAATATTGCTCCTGTTAAGTAAAATATTGTAATCTAGAATTGATAATTATTTAAACTATAATTCAATATAACCTTACTTTGCATATTTGAGCAGGAAAAAACTAATTAATTTAACACTTTATCACACACCTTATTAGATCGATTTAAATTTACATTGTTGGAAAATTTAAAATTTATATAGTATTTTACAACTTCCTTTTGTTATTTAATAGTGGCTACGATATCTGTTAAATCATCATGCATATTTGCGTGACAAGTATAAATAACTGCTACAACATTTTTAAAATCATTAACAGTTTGGCAGGTTATTTACCTTTATTCCTTTTTCTATATTTTGTTTTATAAAGTTTATTAATATTCAGTGCTGTAAACTAAAAAAGTCAAGTTAATTTCTTGTTACATTTCAAAAGTAGAAAGGAATTAAGTAATTTAACTGGAAATCATATGAAAAGAATATGGAACATTAACTTTGGCTTTCATTGTGTAATATTTCTCGTTTCAGTTTCTTTTTTACAAAATGTCCTCTTTACATGTTTATGTTTTTTATAATTTTGTTATATAATGTGAAGCTTCTACATATAGACTTTTAAACATGTATATGCATATTTAGACAAGGAATGGGTAATGTAATGGGTAACGCAAGAAAGTTGATACATTACGAATTATAGTAATCCCTCTTCTCTAGCATTTTTACTGACGCCGCCAACGTGGGGCACAGTTTTATGTAGAATTATCAGATCCAGATTGAGTGAAGCTCATTAATATCCTGTTATTTATGTTTCATCGTCTTACGTTTGAGAATGATAATTTTTAATTTTAGCATAGAATTCCCATTAAAATCAATCTAAACTACTGCTAATACACCAGTATTAATATCAACTAAAATCAGTTTTGCCAAAAGCGATTATTTCAAGAACATCAAAGCCATCTACCATTAGACTATAAAATCTGTACATAGCAGTATACTAGATATGTATTAGATTGCTCATCGTTTACATTATAGATACATTGAAGTTAATCCGGAATGCTCCTCCGGCAATATAAAAGTAAAAAAAATTATTTTAAAGTTAAATGAGAAATTCATGTATAATGTACTTACATGTTGGAATTTCGTGTATATGACGTTGACATATATTCAGTTTCTAAAATTATATACATTTGTGGCATTTTAAACCGTGATGTAAAACGTATGAATATGTATGCAGTGATTTATTTTCGTCCTACATGAATTAGTTACTGCCGCGAACTTTGCTTGTTCGCGGAGTTCTGCTGAAACTAACTTCTGCTTTTAATCCTATAAAATCCGCTTTAGCCCTGCGTGAAAAATGTTCCCAATGTTTTGCAAGAACAATCTGTTTAATCAGATATATTAGCAAATTTGTAATTTTATCTTTGGAAATTCCGAGTTTATAAGCTTTAATAAGAATTTTATTATTGGATGCTTTTGTAACAAATATTTATATAAATACGGTTTTAAGGCAAATCTAGAGTTAACTTGATTTATATTTTCAAAATTATTACTGGTAATGAGGCTTCACCAATGAAATTCCTAGCGTTCATTCCTACTTGTATTTGATGGCTGAAGAGAATTAAGTCACATTCTGTCTAACAGAATAATATTGCAATAGAAAAAGTTTGGTGGAAATCCAATAGCACTTAGAAGCTAGGTAGGTCTGATACTTATATATTCCGTAATCCCGTTTTATAGCTTTAGGAACTCGTACGACAATAAAAGTTCTAGTGAGATTAGAACTTCTACGGTCGTTAGTAGGGAAACTTTGTTATACATTCCTTAGTTCAGGTGTATTGCTAAAAGAATTTACATCTTTTATGATTGTTTCAAATTTGTATTTTCACTTAACTTTGATCAATTCAATAATAGACAATGTATATGTTATTGTTGATTATAAGGGATTCATATTGGCGTGGAGATGAATTCAATCCCTATATTTTAAATTTAGAAGTTTCCATTGCTGTAGTTTTCTGGCATAGTTTTAAACATCAAGTATCATCTTTTTATTGAATATTACTTAGTTTGCGTCAAAATCTATCTTGAACATTATCTTTCTTCTAATTTTCTGCAAAAATGTTACAAGGTGCACCATAAAAGTGTTTCTCTCTTTTTCCTAAATACTCTTCTAATATTGATAATTTCTGTTCTATTGCTGTTCTTTAGGTCTTCAGTAGTCTAAGATAAATACGCTAAATTCGGACTTAAGTTATCCCCACAGCAAAAATCGCACTCTGTTAAATCTAAATCCGGAGACTTGATGGGCCAGGGTAAATCTCCATTCCATGACATCGAACACATGGTTAATATAACTGTCCGATATAATTGTTTGGTAGCTATCAAATATTAACTTGAATATGAACTCAATAATTTATTTTAAATTATCTTTATATACCTACCTATTCTGCGAAATCACTCAAACTTTGACTTTCTTAGAAATATTAGAATCCCATGGGCCAAAACAGCTTCGTTTCCAAGAACTTATTTTTGGGAATTCTAGCTTGTATGAAAAAGGTTCTATGCCAAAAGAAATCCTTTTATTTTAAACTAAAATCTTGATCATGAGGAAGAGCAGAAATATTTGTCCATCGGTAATGGCCCTTGCACTTCAGTTCCAAGTAAACAACTTGCTAGTTTTAGTGGATCTAAAGATACTTATAAAAACATTAAAATCAAAATCTTGAATCTTAAGGCTTCCTTTGCAAGACAGTGTTGCAATGCTTACTGAATGTTACGTCAGTAGTCTATTATCAGACACAATATTAGTCAATTCCACATATGTTGAAGAAACACTTTCAATTCAAGTAAAGTAAAAGTAGAATTTAATATAATAATAATAATCTCAAATTAAATTGATAATTTTTTGGGCATGTTTTTGTTCATTTTTCATGCTCTTTCACTGCTTCAGGTTCTTCTTTTTTAACCTTCTTAGGGAAGATAACTTCGTTATATCATCGGATTTTGCCATTCACCTGGTCATTTGAGCAGACCAACGTTCGTGCTTTGCCTTCTACAATAAGTAGCAAACAGCTGGATTCCAATAAACTTTAGCAATCCTAGGAACACTAAGGAGGGTTGTATAGACAGCGTGCCCAATTAATGTAAAAATTAAAATAATGTTTTACTCGTATTATAATGCCACAAAGGTACTTGCATATTGCATCGATGCATTTTAAAAATATGAACAAAGGCTTAGGTCTACATTTTGTAAAGTAAAAAATAAATAGAATGAAGAATGCCACAAAATTGTCAGGTTATCTACTTTTAGGCATAACGTTTAATCAAAGGTACTTCCGGACAAAAACATTTAAAAAGAAGTTTTAATGAGGCAGTTTTTGGAAAACAATGTTTTAAATAAAATAATATTCTTCTAGTATATTATGTAGATATCTTTCAAATGCTTTATTTAAGGACTTCAGCAAAACAGAATAAGGAAAACATTTGCTATCTCCTGATAAAGAAAATGAAAAAGAACGCCGAACACAAGATGCTCGAAAAAGTTAGGAGTTAGGGGTAGGACATTGACGACGAAAAATATTTGATGAGATTGTAGTGAAAGAATTTCTTTGGTGAGTGGTAGGGTATATGTGCCTCCTAGCAGATACTTTTTTAAGTTTTTGTTTTCTTTCACTGCAAAATAACACAAAGGACGCGAAAAGAGCGCAAATCTATTTCAGTCCTCGAAAAATATTTTGATTGTATTTGATGAAGTAGTTTTTAAAATAAGCTAAAAACGCATAAAGTCGAAACGACAAAATGGAATTAAAGAAATTAATGAAGCAATGAATATTACTGCTGCGGTATTTATCTTAATGCGAACCTAAGAAAATTAATGAAAAGAAAAACAAGCGTGAATCGGCGATTTATAGCGACACTAGATTTCTAAAATATATAGGATTAGTTTGTGTTGATTGGCTCACTTGCTTTAGAAAAATATTTTGATAATAACCTTCGATGCAACTTCGAAAAGTGAAATTTAAATATTTTTAATTGTAAACCTGTTTTCGAAAATTACGATTAAAAGTTTCAATTTAATCTCAAACATCCACACTAGATTATTTTAGCAATTAAAATTTTAATAAACCAAGATTAACTTAGAAAATTCAAGTCGTTATTTGGCTTTGAATATAAAAGCTGCAAGTCTTATAGAAGCAATTCCAAAAAGCGATAGCAATAAAGTAAATTGCGGTGTTTTCTCGAATTTATTGGTTTTGTTTTGTTTTCTTAATACAAATCTCATTTTACACTGCCGCATTTGAGTATAATGTAGCAACTGAAATATAGTTCGCTTGCTTTGTAAACTAATATTTTAATCCAGTGCAAATTTGTTTAGGTTCATTTTGCTTTTGGTTTAATTGTTTAGGGAATTAAAATTTAATAAAGCAAAACGTCAAATAGTTTAGGAGGGATTGTAAATTTAGACTTTGCTATACACTAGAGATGTGTGAAATATGAAATACCCTAAAACACTGTATTTGCGGGAATAATGGAATTTCGAGACTTTTAGTAGAAAATTATCATTGTAAGAACTGTCTGAAACTGGTATTATAACATTTTTTGATTTATTACAGAAGAGGCTTTACAAAACGCTATTAAAAGAAAGGACGTTAACAAATTCATTACTGCTCGAAAACTCAATTTATGATAAAATGACCTTTTACGGTTCGTTAGGATTTGAACCCCCATTTAATTTTCTTCCTTCAATTTTTCTAATTACAATGTAGGGCTAACGAATTTTACTTATAAATGAGATGTGGGTACCTTCCCCTTTTTAAATTTTGAACGTTTTAAGTCTATTATTATGCGTAGAAAAATTGACTTTAATATAAAAATATTTACTGTTATATTCACAATTTAAACTAGGTGGCTATAGTTAGGTATGTGAGTTCCAATCTCATTTCTTGGCGTCTTATCCTAACAACTTTTGAAAAAATCCTGTATATTCAATCACGTTTGTTTTTTGCGCATTGTGCTTTTAATCTGTTTTATTTCAGGCACACGAAATTCATTAATTTCTTTTATCGTTTAAGATCTTGATTTTTACGCTTTGTTCTATCAATTCCAATGTTTAACATCTGCAGGTTTTTAATAATTTAAAGTTTCGTTCCAGAATTCCGTTGGCTAAATATATTTTGAATGAACATAAAAATACTTAAAAGATTACTTGCAACTAAGCTAACACACAGTTATAAGAGTTTAACTATTCTGTACGGGTTGAAGCGGAATCTTCGTTTACTTGACTTTGTGAATTATCATTTTGTTGAATCTAAAATATAAGTTTAGATAAATTAAATAAATTCAAGTGATATCAGATAGAATTTTCTTTGACCTGCATAATACGTACCCTGGAAAGAATTTAAAATTGACGTAATGCCCAAAGTGAGAAACAGATGAGTGTGTCAGTTGGTTCAGCTGTGATGGTAGACAATATTGATATTGTAACGTGCCACCCCTAGAATATTCTCGAAAAAGTCCCGAACAGTCTCGAACAAGCTGGTCGAATGTGCCGGAGAAATCTCGAACTATCGAGACTCTTCCACCGTCGAATGTTCCAGAAGGAACTCGAACTTTCTGGGCTTATCAACAACCACGCAGAGACGAATATAAGGCGGCGTTGACCGAGCGGAAGGCAGTTCTGCAGTCAATCAGCTAGTAGTTACGAACGAAATAAATGTTAATTAGTGATAAATAAATTCTTCTGTATATAATTAAATAAATAATTTAGTGTAAATAAATTCTGGAAATAAATTGTAATAAATTAAGTAAAAATAAATATTATTAAATATAAATAAACGTTTTATATAAAAAGAACATTACAATATGTTCTACTTTGTGATGATTAAAAACTCTACACTGTAGAAAAAGTTTTTGCCTGTAGTACTAGAACAAATCGGCAAATAGTTTCAGCGAGAAGAATAAACTCAAATAATCCTTATGGTAGCTCATTCCGTTGGATCGACTTTCGTGTCAAACTATTAAATGTCGAATTCTCTCCACACCAACTCTGGTTGTCATTAGTATATCTGTCGTAGGCCAATTAACAAACCCGGCTTATTGCAAAAAGCGTCGTCCTTTTGCAATGCGCCCGGCTAATGGGAAAATTATCGACTACTTTCTAATTAGCCTGATATTTTTTAGGCTTATTGTAATGAGCCCATACACTTTTAGGCTAGTTAGAAAATGGACAATCATTTACTCAAACAACCTGGTTTCATCCAGGCTTATTGCAATAAGCCCAAGGAAGTAAAGGTTTATTAAAAATGGCAGATAAAGAGATTGTTACTTGAGTTCTTCCTTTACTGAACATGTGAATTAGTTATGAGTTGCTTAGTTGAAAAAGGTAATTTAAAAACTGCACAACAATCATCATTGTTTGAAAAATTTTAATTATTATTAAAGAATTGTCGTGTATTAATTCTAATAAACAAATTATTAAAAAGACAAACTTTTAAACTGAATCGTACTTTTTCTATATCATACATTTTAACTTTATTTATTTCCACATAGTAAACTGTTATGACACTTCCATGAACACATTTGATTTACCTTTGCACTTTTTTGTTTGACACTGAATTTTTGACACTGAGCATTTGCAGCTGCTATACCCCTGATCCCCAAACTTCGATTCATTGGATACAGCTTCACGAATAGATATATATTTTTTTGGGATGCCTTGAAGGATTTGTGCACCAGAAATCTGGAAGTCACATCTAGCAAACCATGTTTTAATATTACCACTTTTTGTTCCTATTTGGTAAACATTGTTTTCCATCTTAAGTATTTTCCCAATTACATTTGGACAGTCTAAAGAGCCACGGTCTACTTTCGGGACACTTAACAGAACAAAGTCTCCAACTACAACCGATTTTAGTTTTTTCCACTAGTTTCAATCATTTTTTCCGCTGCTGTCTTCTGGCTTTCGTGTGCTTTTTGACGCTCCGTTGCTATTTTGTCTTGTCTGCTGCAAATGTCACAGTGATAATCAACATTATTCTCTTCAGAGGTTGAGGCAATGCTTTGGAAACAAGTTATGTGAATCTTCATAGCACAGTCAAATTGCGTGAATAAATAGAACACATTTCTTGTTCCAAGTTAGTGACTTGATTTTCTCCTCCTTCACTTGCCATTTCTCTTTCCTTGTAACTGCTTTAAACCGCTCCAAATCTTCTTCACTGTCAATATTTTCTAATATTGCTGACGGAATATTCGTTGAACCTAATCCTAACTTTGTTCTGTTCCAAAAAGTGCTGTGTACGGACTTCGTCCTATAACTCTGTGTTTTGATGAGTTTTTTTTGCCACTGAACAAAACGGCAGCCTATTACCCAATCTGTACTTCCAGTGTCGTCCATCCAAGCACGTAACATGTTTTCAATATCCTGATTGTAGTGCTCCACGCTTCCCTGTGATTGTGGATGCCATGGTCTTCCATGTATTATTTTACAATCAAGCCACATAGTTGAAAGTTCCTTAATAACGTTAGCGGTAAATTCACGCCCATTGTCACTCTGCAAGATGTGAGGTGCACCAAAATCCACAAATATTTTTAGCAATTCCAACGCAACTTCAGCAGCACGCTTTGTTTTCAAAGGGCGAAGAATACAAAATTTCGTCGCATGATCTTGGTAGTTCATTAACCATTTGTAATCTCTACAGGGAATTGATTGAAAATCGACCAAATCCACTTGACTTCGAAGATTAAAATATTTTATAGTGATGGCTATTTGTACGGTTGCATTAGATCGTGGCTGTTTAATCAAATTATCACTCTTGTTACTATATTCTTTCATTTTCTCTATAAGTTTTCCTTGATATTATAATATTCATCTTTGGGATCACTTCCACCACTGTTGCTGTCCTGCGTATTGTCCACCATACAGCCCTCCATATTGTTCTACGCGATTTAAAAGTTGTTCGAACTTAATGATGGCACACAACAAAATGAAATAGTAACATACAATGCCACTAGAATATTTGAAAAATCCGACTTACTGAATAAAAACACTCAATGCCAGTAGGTAAGTAATAAAACGAAAACGCACTATCGTTAAGACAATTCACCTGCTATTGCGCAGGAGTGATAAGGTTTATTGCAATAAGCCTGGTTTCATCCAGGCTGTTTGAGCAAACGATTGCGCATTTTCTAACTAGCCTAAAGGTGTATGGGCGCATTACAATAAGCCTAAAAAATATCAGGCTAATTAGAAAGTTGTCGATAATTTTTCAATTAGCCGGGCGCATTGCACAATGACGACACTCTTTGCAATAAGCCGGATTTGTCAATTCGCCTACGACATATCTACCACGAAGTTAGTGAAACGTTGAATCTCAGGCCCTGACACAAAAGAGGCACTTGCTGAAACAAATTTAAATTCAGAACTTTGTATTTTTTTCACAAGTACTTACTAAGCTAAGCATTAAGATAAATGGATGACAATTTAGTCAAAACCTATACTGACTATAGAGAATCCTAGTCCGTGTATGCTGCGCGTATACTACAGCCGAGAAACTTGGAGAACCTTATTATCGAGTAGTCTGGAAATTTGCTTATTTCATTGAAACGATTAACTTACACCGCTTTTCGATTTATTGCATAATTCACTAAGAAGCAATATTTGTATTGTGATTAAAAGGTATAGAGATGATTATGATGAGTTTTTGAAATAAAATCTACAATAAAACACAAGAGACTGTCGTTTGTTTGAATGTACTTTCCTAACCTAAACATGGCCTTTGTGATTTTGATGACAACACAAAGATCACGCATTAAAATTCTCAACCTTAGACACACTATAAGGTCCGGTATAATATCAGAGAGACACATCGTTAAGAAATAGAGGAAAAGAACATTTGGTTGTTGGTTCCATGTTAAATTTAATTAAAGAAATAAGAACACGAGAAGTGATTGCCTATTTTACGACGTTTTAAACAAATGCTATTTTGTAACGCACTTAAGAATGCGTTTATTTGATGGTACATTTTTACATTTTATTGTTCGTGTGTATTGGACAAGACAATTTTTGAACAGTACTTGTACATTGGCAACGATCAACGCAGTATCACAGTTCTAACCGTTTTAAAATAAACACTACACTTCCTAGTTCATGGAAGTTATCACTCATCAGAAATCTGTGGGAAAAGATTAATCTTCCAGATACAACAAGGCGTATCTAGATGGAATATTCGCCGCAGTTGTTCCACCACCGCCAAACCATCCCGAATATTTATGAGTTATGACTCTCGTTCGTTAACAATATATATCTGGTTATCCTAGATATAAATAAAAGCAGCTTTCCTGACAACAATGACGTCACTGTGACGTCATAGATTAAAGGCACTGGCTTGTAGTTTTTCTTCAGATTTTGATCATACACACGTAACAGTTACTTCAGTCGGTCACTGAATCTAAAATATAAATTTTATCTCAAGCAACAATCATTACATTATTTATCCTTCAAAAGCTTTTCTCCAACGTTACAGTTTTTTCTTTCTTTCTTTTTTTCTAAATATATGTTAAACCTTTGTAGCGTAACCGCTCTCTTTGCGCCTCTACCATTTAGAATTTATTCAAAAATTTCTCAACTGCATCTTTTAAATACCACATATTTACAGTTTAATCAAACGCCTTTTGCATTGTGTTCGATATAAGTAAATGCATCAGTTTAGCAAACAGTGAAATAAAATTTATTTTATTTTCTAGTATAAATTTAAAATCTTGTAACAATGTTAGTTATTGCAAATCGATTTTATTTAACTTTGCAGCGCATCTTTTGCATTTACTAGTTGATTTTATGACTCACCCAACATTTCCATTAGCATCAACTTTGATTTCATTGGACATTAAACAGAATGCAACTATAAAGCTTACAAGACGAAAACACACCCATAAAACGATATTTAAACTGAAGATGCAATATAATAGAACGATTATTGAAAAAAACTAGTGTACTTGAATTTCGCAATAAACAGGGAAGTGAAAAACTGTTCGAACCAAGGTTAGTGGAGAGCCATTGACATTCACGAGAGGCGAAGCTTATCTTCTAGGGCTTACCAAGGGGGAAGCAATATCGAACTGTCAGGTCAGAAACCAAAAACAGTCCCTGGAGATCGAGCTGCTCCTTATGTCGCGCAGAATACAACACGCAGTAATAAATCACAACTAAATAATAAAGACTCCCGAAATAAATTTAGATTAATGTCCTGTCCTGTTTTGATATCAATTTTCTTTTTTTTAGGGTTTTGTTTACAATAAACTTATTGAATCGTAGGATTAATTGACACGATAATAATGAATGGGCCGTTTGAACTTGTGATTTAATGAAAGGAGAAAATAATAATTTTGAAATAACAATGCATGTTTAATTTTCATCAAAAATTTCTACTAACAATGTTTGTTATGCCTGGAATGTAGTTACTAATTACCGAGAGAAATGTTGATCTAGAAATTCTAACCCTACTTTCATTTCCCACGTTAAAACGTTTAATTCAAAGACAAAACAGAAACAGTAGAAGGAAACAAATTTTGGCCTTATTAGTTAGCACGAAAACTAGTTAGTTAGAAAATCGATGCCAATGTTATCCTACAAACATGAGTTTACTGAAAAGATAATTTCCCTGCAGGCTGGAAACTATGTGTAACAGCGGGGATTTGGATATTGCGATGTTGTGCTTTGATTGATCTATCGTTTGTTGATATTTGACTTTTGTTGTAAAACTAACATGGTATGTCAGAACGAAAATAAAGGGATATTTTCCAATTTATTTTCTGCCGTATCATACAGTATGCTCTCCATTTTATATTAATATAGTTCTGGGCCCATTTTTTATATACCTGCCATATCAATCATTTTTCTAACGGTTATTATTTCAAAGTGAATTGAAACTTTGATGTTAAATATAAGTGCAGATAAATAGAAAACAAAACAAGTAATTAAATAAGTAGGTAAATAAAATGTAATGGAATACTGTACTGAAAATGAGATGTGTATGTCTACACCATTATCGTATCAGATAATTGATTTCCACAACATATACATACTCTTTATCTCAGGGCCTAAATATAATTTAATTCTGGGTTCTCTTAATCAAAATTTTAAGACTAACATCAAAATGTTTTGTTATTTGTGGGTTAATGGTTATGACATTAATTAATTCGTATCAATTATACTTGTCGCCTTCTACTATAAATGTCAAGCTACGTTTGTCGACAAGAAATAAATTGATAATTAATTCATTCAAAGAATTTCACATTTTCATTTTTAACTATAATAATGTATCTAAATACACAGTTTTATCATATTTACTTTCTTTTTATTTATACTTTTACTGCTAATACCACCTATGAACCTTAGTGGATCTTCTTCTTCTTCTTGTGGATTCCTTGTCTCACCTTTACTGCGCTCAGTCTTAGGTGTCTTCTCTCAGACTCACCTTTCATTTTTGCACTTCGGATCTCACTGATATATTGTTCACCACAGCGAAGTTCGGAACACGCACCGAGTCAGTACCTCCAAGCAAGCAGAAGAAAGGAAAGGAATTAGAAGGTAAGTATGTTAAAATATAATTAGATTCCTTTTTTTTTAGGGTTTGTTTAGTTGTCCTTCCTCAATATGTTTTTTTATTTACAAACTTTTTTATTTTGCAAGGTTATCTAATTATTACTGAATAAATTGAATAAAGTTTTTTATTTAATATGAAAATATCTTTCTATTTTAATCAGTCTATTAATCACATAAACACTCAGTCATTTTCTTTCTTCCTCATCTTTCCACTTGTTACACCGATTCTTTCTTCATTTCCCGTTGATTTCTCTTTGTCGTTTGTATAATTTTTACTCAAATAATTATAAATGAAAGTTCATTCAGTTGTTATACTCTATTTTAATTTTTTTATTGACTTAATTTTTCTTGTGATAACATCACACATGGGTCATAAACCATAATATACACAACAGACACCATATACATAACAATCTCAATAACCATATACATATAATATGAATATCAAAACAACAAAAAAACCATAACATTTCTTTTTATTATTAACTCTTT
>VTPC01000546.1:119549-130743 GCA_011009095.1 Ignelater luminosus
AAACCGCCTTCTTAAAAGTCACCTTCTTTTTTACTTCAGGAATTACAGATAATCCTATGGGAGACTCAATCGGAATGGCGTCATTTTAGCTATATAAATGCTGCCCCTTTGATTGGCCGTCCTGAATAATCTACACTCCTACACACGACTGCCTTTCAATACTTTATTCCAGCAATTAAAATAAGAGAGTAAATTGTAAATTACAGATCAAAGCAACTACAGTGTAAAAACGACTAGTGATGGATTCTTTCGGATAAAAAGGATTTATATCTTTTCACACTTTCTTTGAAAAAGAAAAGTAATTTTGTTCGTCTTTTTGCAACAAGGATATTTTATTGAAAAAACGGAAAACTTGAATTCACAAAAGAACAACAAATCAATTGATCTAACTTAAATTTTCTCAAATGTAAAAGATGTAGAACGTAGACTTTCTTTTTTGTCGTTATTATCGTTGTTGAATTTTTTTCTCAGAGCAGAATATTTCGTTAAGTACTTCTAACCTCATAATTGTAGCAGTTTTTATTTCAAATTGGCACTCTATTTCAAGTCTTTTTAAGAACCGAACCGGGTATCACATTAACAACCTTATTTAGATTTTATCCCAAATAAATAACTCTTTAAAGGGAAATTTTATAGAGGGTTTATTTAGCCATCGGTATAATTAAAAGGGAAACTCCCCTTTCCTTTCGTTAAAGTCAAACGCCCTTACAGAGAAAACGAGGAGCCTCGTGTTAAATGGCTGAGAAAACTACTAACTAATTACATTTACATAACGTTCATATTTCTGGCAAGTTTGTAATTAGAATTTGAGGTAGGCAGTTAAAGTTTATGAATTAAAATGGAGAACTGTTGGTAGATATGTAGGTAAATTGGCAAACACGTGTATGATTTTAATTATCAAATTATCATAGCATGTGTGTAGGGAAATTTGTTTATAAAATATGCAGGAAGGTTGTTTGTGTATTTAGTCAATATAAAATGCAACATGATTTTGTGAGCTGCTGTGTCAACATATTGAAAAGAAAAAAACTATAATACAGGAAATTAATCAAAACTTAACCAAATCCATTTCAAAAAGGTTGTGTATTTTATTTTAACAAAAAAGTTTTATGTAAGCACTTCTACTAACAAGAAAACTTTTTGTTAACTTAAAGGCAACTCAAGAAACCGTTCTTTTGCAAAATTCATTTGCTTCATTTTATACTTTAAAAATTAGTTACCTATCTTGTTCCCTTTCTTTTAATTTCCTGTAAAGTGGAAGTTTAAAAGAAATTGGAAATTTAGTAAGTCTAATTCTAATCTCCGAAATAGTTTTAACGTGGCGTTAATTCCTTTACACCTCACCGGTTATTAAACCGAAGCTATGTATATCTAGTTTTAGAACTTTCTCCTTTAATTATTAATTCATAACTCGCTATCTAACACTTTAGGATTTATAGTAATACTTGTTTCCTACAAAATTATCCTAATTGAAGCTAGATTCTAAATTACATATGGAGTAGTTTTCATAACAACGCTGAAAATGTTAGTAACAGGAAGGGGTCGAATGCTCAGAATTTTACTGATGTCAAGTTTCTGAATTTGAATATTTAATCTAACGACCAGGAGGATGAATACGTAGAATGTATCATAGATTTGATAGTTATTCCCGGTTTCTAAAATAATAATAATTCTTATTTTGTTTCAATTTGTAGTAACAAGTAACGTTTTGCATACAAAAAGCTTTCGATAAATCGTTTTCATTACATTTTCTTCCTTTCAATTTATAAAAGTAGAACGTCAAAGTCCAAATTCAACTACGAACTTTTCTTTTCAGCATTTTAGTAGTATTACATTTTCTTTCGAGATTTGTTGGAATAGTAACATTTTTATGCAAGCAAAAAAGAAAATCTTGTTCTCTAACAGCAAGAATCAATAAAAACGGATATAAAAACATTAATCAACCTTATTTCTTGCGAACTTATATATATTTCTGTTAAAAAAATGTTTACCGAAACACAGGACTTTTTATTTTTCTTTTCTCAAATTGGAATCTTTAGAAAAATACAAGTTAAGTCAATATTTTCATTAACGGTTTAAACGATAAATGCAGCATTCTAGTCGTAGGCTATATTTTACGAGCTGCCCACCCTGTCCTAAAACAATAAAACCACCGGTGCTGACTTGTAATCGTGAATTACGAGTTTAAGGATTTAAAATCAAATTTAATTATTTCTTTTTATGTTAGTAAACTTTCTTAAGTAAGCATCGATTTTATTTTGTTTTGTTTGCCCTTTATTTATATTATTATCTCTGTTTATTCAATATTCAGAAGAAATGTTTGATTTTACCCCATTTACGCCCACGCAACTGATAAATGCTTTTGTGTTATTCGTATCGCCTCTCACAAAAAGTCGTAAGTAATGGTTATAGATCACTTACGGTTATTTTATTGGAAACCTATACGAACTTTGAAGCTACAAAAAAAGCTGTATTTAGATTGTTACATAAAACGTCTAACAATTTTTAACGTTACATTATGTCTTGTTTAACTTCCAATGCTGAAATAGTTGTGAATTCAATTTATTAAAGCTAAAGTAAAAAGTTAGTTTTGGTTTTACTTATGTTATGTCTAACTGACTTGGTTTTTATTGATTTCAGTTGCAGGATTATTTTGATTCAATCGTTCTTCTAGTTATTCAGTAATTACAGTATTTTTGAGTGTCTTTACTCTTCCTAATTTCACTATAATTCTCCCTAATTATATTTTCTAATCTGCTAATTTGCTATTTAGATTAAAATGAGGATTAGAATTATTTATTGATTTTCAAAGAATAATTCCTCTTTGGTCATAGCCATTTTATTTCTTCATAAGATCAGAGAAAACAAGTTCCTATAAAATGCATTACAGATTTTTCTAACTTTGTGGCAAGTTAGTTTCTTACCGTATTGACTTTTGATAAACTTATAAATTTATAGCTTAGTAGGTAATGAAAAGTTTTTGAAATTAAAGATTTATTTTGAAGTATGCGTACACGTCTTGTATGTAGTATTACACAATTATTATTTTAACCTACAATTAAACCAAAGTATGGGCTTTTGTATCTTAAATGCTTTTGAAATTGTTACAATTGATTGTTCTATTATGTGGTAATGAATTGTTGAAATTAGGGACGACAATATTTGAGGACCGCCAAAATTTGAGAGACGATAAAAATTCCCAATTGATGGAGTTTCCCGGTGACTCTATGAAAACATTTTAGAGATGTTTCAAAAATATTATTTTTTCCACCGGAGAACTATACCTTAACATCTATCTAAATTATTGAAATAAAAAAAATATAAATTGACCAATTGCAAATTTCGAGAATTACAAAAATATGAAAAAATTGAATAAATTTTTCTCAACTCTTTGTTTTTTGCCACAGCAATTGCTTTTTATATTTTTATTATTATATGGTGTCCCGTAAATGCCAATAAAGCTTCAGATAGCAGCCTCCCTCAACCTCTTAAAATGCCAAACTTGAAAACACAGATGTTCCAACGTACTCAGATTTGTCACAGGAACCAAAAAAAGAAATTTAAACTTGGCAATGCTGCTGCAGGCAAATACAAAATTATTCAAACACAGGAACTATAGTATCGCAAGAAATCAAAGATTTATCAATTTTATGCCGGTGATAATGAACCATAAAATTGTCAAAACTTGAAGGAATTGCTGGCAACTATTTTCATCGGATTTACCAGTACACGCAAGACTTGCATGTTTGTCATATCTATGTTTTGGTAATAATTCAATTTTTAACAGCTTCTTTAAAAAAAGAGTTCTGTGCTTTATCAGGGGTAATTATTGTTTCAACAGGTTCATTTGTTGAATTCGTAATGGCTTCATTTGGTTTCTGTTTATTTAGTGTTAAAAATGTTAACTTCTGACTAGTTATTCAAGAAAACTAAGCTGAGGAGAAATTTTCTTTTTGCAGATTTGCAATAAGCACTCATAGAAGAAGGTGTTTACCTGAAGCTTTATTGGCATTTACGGGACATTTTATATACACCTTTAGAAAACAAAAAGGGCGCCGTATCAAAATAGACCTATGGCGCAATCAAACTTAAATCCGCTTCTGAAATTATTCCATGAACATTGCTTAAGTGTGAGAGATTTTTGAGTAGGGACTTTTTTAACCTTGCTTTCTCAGCACGTAAGTGCAAAAATGGAAGACCTCGATGCAAAAATTTTGTTTGATTGGTGCCTTCAAAGAACGTTTTGATTATTCCTTGAAGACGGGGGCAGTATTCTCTTTAGTATTAATAGGTTCAATAAAAGAATCCTTACTTAAAAATAGCCTTTTACAAACAAAAAATCCCAAGTCTAATTTATTTTTAGCCTATCCTTGATTTAAACCTGAATTCGCTACTGGTTAGTCCTGGACTTATCTGGCTTTTGCAACCAGTCCGGAAAGCCGCTAAAATACATTTACATGCCTCAAATTCAACTGATTTTTGTACCAAACTATGGAGTATATTAGAATATTTTAAAAAATAATTCTGACAAAAAGACTGGACTTACCCGGCTTTTGCACCAAAGTTTTCAAAGGAAATCGCTGTAAAACCTCAAAAGACGAAGTTGACAAAACATGATAAATTAAGTATTGATTATTTAACAAAAGTGATATAACTCTATCTCATTTAAATAAGAAGAAAAATGATATAAACTCGTTTCCATGGTAATAAAAGATGCTTAAAATTAACGATTGTTTGTGAATACTATCCCTAAGGCCCTGTATTTTTATAAATAATACAATTGTTGTCACAATTATATCCATAGCAATAAACCTTTCATTAAGATTAATCAAGAATAGAAATATCGGCCCCTAGTCTATGATAAATCATGAACATTAACGATTCTTTTTAAACGACTAAGGGCACAGATTGTATCAGCAATTAAAAATTATCATTGAATTAATAACAAATTAATGTCATTTTGACGTCGTTTAATTATCACTAACTACGAGATAATTATTGTTTACCTTAATTTGCTGACTTTCGTGAGTTGAAACAAAGTGGGCGACATCTGGCGTCAAAATTGAAAATGGTATGGTCATAGAGAAACATTTGTATATTTCTCCTATTAGCATTTAAAGAAAGATTTACAATTAACAATATAATTACAGCAACGCAAACGTTAAAAGAAACCTGTTATGAACTTATGCTTATGTTAGTTTGTTACATCAGTCACCATACTGTCAAAGCAACTTGAAGATTTACGTTCACGTTTGCGTCAAATATGCATTCCCCTTTCATTCAAAAGTGCCATCCACTGGTTCGTGATTTTTGGAAAGATGAAATTTGATGATAAAGATTTTCTCGAACTGATAAATAATGTATTCCAAGCTTCACGAGTTTTTCATGAAAGAGTAGACCAACATCAACAATAGAATAATGAGAACTTTAGGAAACGTTTTCGGCTCTCTAAGCAAGTCGTTAAGTTTATTGTGAAACAAATTTCTCATGAAATAGCTTCTGTTACTTCCAGGTTATTTACTTGATACTTTTAGTTAACTTTTTACAGAAATTCATCATTAACACTTAATGTTTTGGCTTTACTAAGATTTTTAGCGACCGAGTCAATATTACCACTTATTGGAAATCTAAATGGAATTGATCAAACAACGGCCAGTAGACTGGCAGAAAAGATAATAACAAGTATTACTAGACTTTGCCTACATTGTATTGAACTGCCAAATATTCCAGAATAAAGTAGTAAAAGTTGGGCAGGACTCTATAAATTGCTGGATTTTCGAAATGTATTAATTGTACCCTTGTACGCTTGCGGGAGAAAATGTAAAACTGTTTTGAAATCGTAAAGATTTTTTTTCGCTTGTTGTACAAGCAGTTTGTTATTCTGAATCAGTTATTCGCAATACAGTTGCACGTTAGCAGAGATCTGCACATGATTCGATTTAACAATTTCAACGTAAAGATTAACTAAAGAATCAAGAATTTGGTGGAGACGATTTTCTGGTTCACCCAAGCAGAGCATCGATATAACAAAGCTTCAATTAGAAATAGAAACCCGATAGAACGCCGCGTCTGGAAAAGAAGATTCTCTGTCTTGGTTCTTATTGTAAGATTTAAAATAAACAAAGTAGAATGAATCGTTGTTGTTTCAGCTGTATTGCTGTATCAAATACGTATATTTTAAGAGATCCTGTACCTGAAGAGAAAGAAGCGGCTATTGATCTGACAAATAATGTAAAATCTTTATTATGAAAGCGTAATGTTAACATAAATAATGAAATTGGACTCATATTTATTATCCAGTATTGTCCAGATTTATTATAAGATGTTTCAAATGAATAAATAAAATTTCCTTCATTAATTTCTTTTTCATCTTCTTCTTGGAGCTTGATTGTTTTATCGTGTTTTTCCTGCATATGTTGCAATTTTAAAGTGTGCTCTTCCAAAAAACATTTTTTGCAGTTCTGCTAAATGCCGTTCTGTAGCAGCTAGCAGCCCATTTCCCAAGTTTGGTTTTCAATAGTTTATTCCTGATACGATTCGATTCAGTTGTATTATTTTGTCGTCAGTCCTAGTTTTAAATCGAGTAGCAACTTGTTTCCTTAACATCTCTGGGTTGTAATGGCTCTAATCAGGAATAGTTTTGTCTGCAGCATTCTTATCTTCAAATGCTAGTGTGACTATAAGTGTTTCTTCTGTTCCTCAGTATGAAAAGATGGATGTTGTGGTTTACTTGATTTTTTAACTTCTTTTACAAAAAAACAAATGATTCGGACTGGAGAAGTTTCTGTGTTTCAGAAGAAACTTCGAATTATTTGCTACACGCTCTTTGTTAATCGGAATTATGACATCCGATAGAATGTTTACTTTGTTTAAATCAAGTGCTTCATCAAGATCATTACGAATATTTTAAGTGACGTCAGATTCCTACTTGACCCCAGTCAGATGTCCATCTTTATCTATTGTAGTTATGCGAAAGTCGTGTGGTGAACCTCCTCCCGTGCCCCTGACATTGCTTTTGTTTTGCAATTTTTTTTCTCCATTGCTTTAAATTATTGTATACCTCAAATAAGTTGTGCATTGGATTTCTCTGCTATTTCCTCCCACGTTTCTTACTTTATATTATTTGTATTGGCGTCAGTAATTTTGCATTCAGTTTGGTGTTTATATCTCTTTGCAAGAGAATCCAACTAATTAATTTCATCAGCAAAGATACAATTTCTAGATCTTCTGTGTTTTTCTTTACCTTTTTCCACTTCTTATGTTGGTAGTGTAAGTGTTAATAACTCTTTATATTTACCTATTTGACAACAGTTACCAATTTTACTTTGTCTTTTCGGAATTGTGTTATCCAGAAACCTTAAAAGCCCCTTTTCATAATTAATTATATTTTTTATCAATACTAAGAGAAACATTTTATAGTTTTGACAATATTACTGGTATTTTTTCAACTATGAAGAAACTAAGGTATATAACGTAAAACACGAGAAAGCATTCTTAGACTTTGTCCACAATCTAGAAATCCAGTAACATTCCAATAAATATTGGCAACAAATTAGACAAAGAATTGATTTGCTTTTCGATTTTTTTTTTTTGGGAATGAATTATTTTATAGATAGTATTTCTAAATTCAAATTGCAAGCTTTGCGCGCATGTTTGGTAAGAAAGATTAGGAGATCAGTATTTTCCGGGTTTCCAATTTATCAAATTTCAAGGAGACTAGGGGCCCCAAAACGGTCACTCCCAACAATTTATTTTTCTATTGCATCTCGGAAACCCCTTATCCGATTTTCGAACAATCTTGTATGCGTCGATAGATAGTGAGATCTCACACGGTACTGCACTTTTTTCTCCATTTTGTGCTATTTAGTTGCCTACGAATAAGTTATATATGATTGGCGTTTTTCAACGTGGTATTTATGATCAAAAGGAGATCGTTTATTGTATTTTAAAGACGAGCGCCGCTTTTGTACTATTTTATTTACGCCCTGTATATAGTAGCAAGGATAATTACTTATTGATAAAGCTAAACTAACGGATTTCGCTCTAATTTTATTCAAGTGCTCAGGCTGTAATACATTTAATATACGGCTTAACTCTCTCTAGTTTATATATTACCATATTACTCTATATTACCCTTCCCAAAAGTTACAAAACCGCTCATAAGCTCACTAATTTAAGAGGTATCTGTAACATAGTTCGTTATCTATACCCATAAGTACGGTTCTTGATTAACTTCAATATAGTTCGTAACATTATAACAAAGAACGAAAGGTAGAATATCTAGGGAATAAGTTTATGACTCCCACTTGTACGTTTTTCGCAACCCTATCACTTCTCCCATTTGTACATACATACATAAATGTAAGTTAAAAGCTATCAGAAGGCAAATTTCCGGTCACAGTCCTTTTGAAAGCTCTTTTTGTTAATAACAGTTTACAACGTGTATAAAAATAGCAAACTAGGACAAAATTGAAATAAAACTGTTACATCTGATTTAAAAATAATCCCAAAGGGGTTTGTTGCTGATTTTATTCCAAACTAAATTCATACAATATGGTTGTCACGTTGCAAACATTCAACTCTTCTTGAAATCATGAAAATTCGCACTCGCGTTACGTGCTTCTGCGGTTATATTTGTATACATAGTTATTATTCTGTCTGCACGTTTCGCAAAAGATTTTATCTGCATTTTTAAATTATTTTAGTAATTTTAGTGAAAATGTTAAACTGTAAATAGTAGGGTCGATACAATAATTACACTTTACAGGAAAATTAGAAAATTGCGCATTTTGTTTAAACTCTACAATTATAACTTTTCATTGGAATTACCAGACTTAAATGTAAGTAATTTTCTGAACGAATAGTTTGGTTATTTTATGATAAAGCTACTACCTTCAGACTTAACTTAACCAGAATTTTATTTTGTCCTTTGAATTTAATTTTAATAATTTATTTATGTTAAAAGTACTAATATGGTTATAATTAAATGGTTATGGTTAAAATTAAAATCAAAAGTTACATTTGTATATCAATTATTTAATACTCCTGATCTGATATTCACAGCTTCCGACTAGGTCAGGGATGGATGGCCTGACTGCCCACACGCGAAGTATCACGTGTAGACTTACTACCGGTATACTCTACACACTACACATGAATGAACAATTTTTGGGTTATTTTTACTTTAATATAGATTTATTAGCGTTTTTAAATGTGCCTAATCTACAGGTACAAGACCAAGGATTATTTGTGTATGACTACACACCAGCATGATTTCATTTATGAAAATTAAATTCAAATCAGTTTCGAAATAATTTATGCGGTTACTATTATTATTATTATTACACTTTCCTACATTGCAAGGAAGAAATGAACACCTAAAATCAGTTAATCTTATTAGATATAAATAAAGATAAACTGTACAAAACATTTTAGGTGTACATTCTCTTCGACCTTGCCCGTATGGAGCTTAGATTGCCTACCCCTGGTTTAGTTCAATTTTTTCTATAGAACCAATGAGGAGCACCTACAGTTTTTCTTGAACTTTGAACCGTTGCAATTTCTTTTTCTAAAAGTGAATGCAGAAACTGTTTCATTATAGAATAGTGAAACAGCAAACGAGATCGGCGCTGGCAGTCATTTATAGGGAGGTTTGAGCTTCTGTTTTTATTTGGTTAGTTCTTATAAAGTATTAACTTTTTAAAAAATCTAATATTAAGAACAATTTAATATAACTTACTTGTGCCAATCACACACTGATTTACCAATCACTGAAGCTCGCTAATACTGACGAAACAGTCTGAGAATTTATATTTTAATAATTCATTAACTGAACACAAATCCACATTATATCATATAGAGCATGTAATGTATTGAGGTAAGTTAAATGCCAATAAACCGTTAATCATAGTTGTTATGAATAATTAACTACAATAACCTCTAATTTTCGTGGATGTTGATAAATGTTATAAAGTATCACATTAATCGTTTTTACACTAA
Source organism: Ignelater luminosus (assembly GCA_011009095.1). Taxonomy (NCBI): domain Eukaryota; kingdom Metazoa; phylum Arthropoda; class Insecta; order Coleoptera; family Elateridae; genus Ignelater; species Ignelater luminosus. Next base: position 129,549 of record VTPC01000546.1, read on the forward strand.
ATGATCGTAGTTTATGGGTGTTGGTGGTAACAGCACCTAACAGCGAAATAACGGTTTTGCAAATTTTGTGAGATTCATCATTGTTATTGCTTATTCTAATTTAATTTGACATTGTAACAACAATGGAAATTATACATAATAGGAAAGTAAAAGCGATTTATTTGTTTTGTGAAGCTTCTTATTAATTCAATTACAACTTTTTTAAAGTTTAGAAATTTTGATGAGGAACCTTAATTTTATCAAAGTTACGAAACTGATACACTAAAGAATGTTAAAATCAAATTTATAATCTCATTAAGCCACTATATTAATTCCTGATTGCTATTTTTTTTTTGATAAACTAGAAATACCAAAAGACATGGGTTTGACGTTTGCTGTCGATGGTTCAGCAAGTTTATAACGTCAGTGCTTCTATTTTCTGGCTGCTGATGGATACAAGTGATGTTGAACGATTGCTGAAGATTGCTGTAGGTATATTATAAACATCTACAAACAATCTCATGTTGCCAAGATTATGATTTGATTTAGTGCAGGTTTCTATAGACACGCACGAATTTCAAAACAGGCCATATTTTTTCTTCAAAATAGGACATGTGTGAAAACAGAATGTTACATTACTACTAAATACTAAAGTACTAGATCCATGATTCTCGATTTTCTTTAGTAAAGGTACAACTTAAAAGCATTGCAAGGTATCTTTTAATGCTTAAATCAGAGTAGACGTATAAAAAAATGATTAATGGTGTACTAATTTACAGCAAGTATTTACCGCTGTACACCTGAACCCACTATTGCAAGTATTGAGTGAAGATTATGTCTTCTGGATGGATCTCGAGATATCACCTTAGCTGGTTGCCAGAACAACGTTGTTGAAGTTACAAGTTTCGTTTTATTACGTGGAATTCCACGAAGTAATAAATAAAAGAAGATAAATTGCACCGTTTACCTTTTCTTGATGTTGTTTTTCAACAAGGAATGGTTACTGCTGTCGGATAGTGATATATAACCTTTCAAAATTGATCTCCCATCTGTTCATGGCCAATTGAACTTTTGTTCATTTTTACTTTTGTGTCTCTAGTAGCTAATTTTTGACCTTTATGATTAGTACAAAATCATAAATTTGAGATATCAAGTTTTAACACGCAATTGAAGATGAAGGGAAGCTTTCTTCAGTAGTGAGTAGGGCAGACAAATA
>VTPC01000546.1:135743-148257 GCA_011009095.1 Ignelater luminosus
TCTACACATCTTTCTACGACTTTTAGTTGAATAGATTGTCAGTTGTTTTGTCAACACATAAGTGCCATTGGAAAAATATGATTGTTTTCATATTATTCAACTTAATTTGTTTTAAACAGCTACTTTTTTATTGAATCCTTTGATATCACCAACAAATCCCAACCACAAACAGTAAAAATTTCTGTTTTAGTACTAAAATAAAACATTTACGGTTTTCTTTTTTTATAACAGCTGTTGTACAGTTTTTAAAGCAAATATTTGTTCTAGTCCGCTTTCTATTTTATTTCATCTGCAAGAAGATAGTTGAACGATTTAACCTACCGTGATGTTCTGTATTCAAGTGAAAAACGCGGTAGACCCTTTTTTGTTACATTGTTTGGAGGTACAACAGAAGGAATTTGAATATTCATATTAAAGCCCATTTATTATAAAACCGTATGTATAACGCAGAAAAACCATTATATTTTTATATTATTAAAATGGTAAAACTATTATTCATGTTCTGAAAACCTAAGCTTTCACGTCAAACTATTGAGTGTTGAAACTGGAATTAAAAAAAAGTTGTTGAAAATGTTTTTCCAATTTTTAGTTGTTACTAATTATTGTCTAGTTTGCACAACGACTTATTGTGACGGTTATGGTTAGGTCAAGCAATTATTCCAACTTTAACATGCTTTTCGTTGTATTTAGCTGATTATACGGATTAGAGTTTGTTCTAAATCCTAAATATCTCTGTTGAAACTTTTGCACTAACAAAACATTAAAGTCGTTAAAACTGTTTAAAGTACAATAACGAAAGCGGCAGAATAATAATTGTGAAAATAGCGTATAAGTTGCTGATTTAATCATTTACATGTAAAACCTTATTTACACTACCTACAATTTGCAAGTCGTTCTAAATTTTATTTTCCCAATGATACCTATATGTATGACTTACGGATCATGAACACTGAATTATTAGGAAAGGTTCAGGATGATTTTGTTTATGATGTTATATTGTATTGCATCATTTTAATTGGTTTTGCTTTTATTCTTTCACGAATGCAGTGTTTTGACTGGTCAATAGACATAGCTTCGCAATCTAGATAATTTATACTGTTTTTATAATTTGTGTAATGTGCTTTTGAATTTTTTAAAAACTGTTTCGGTTACAGAAAAATGAATAATTATTGCTTTCCCACATTTCTTAACTTTTTTAATTTATTAAAGCATCAGGGATGGTTATATTAGTTTCATAAATCATTCTTTTAGCAACGCGACTTCAATTCTAACTTTAAGACAAATCTTAAACTGAAGTAGCAATTAAATTGAACAGTGCTATTATACCGCAATATTTTTATCCCTTAATTAAATTTTTGCTTTTAGGTTACTCATTAAATGTTTGGTTTGCTTCTTCGCGAAATTGGATAAATCAGCCCTCATCGATTAACAATAATTCTGATCTTTCGTAAAACCAAGATTGTTGGTTTATGAGAATTAATATCAGATTCTCCTTGAATTGACAACGGTAACATTAATTTGCAAATGTAGCTACCCAGAGCTTATACTACTTTGCATATAAATCTCTGAAGCGGAAAGTTTATAATAAGTTCTCGTTTGCTGTAGTACGTTTCTGCGGGCAGCGAACTTGTGGTATATTGCTTCTAACTTATTTTACAAAAGCTAAGTTGCTTTATGGTCCTTTATATTAGGTTTACGGCAATGCGGACTCACTATGAAAAGTTTTTTATATATTTTTCCTGTTCATTTCGTTGCGCACTTCAAATATATAACTTTCACTTTTTTAAAGTAAAAATGAATTTCTAAAGAAATTGTCGTTTTAATTCTTCCCTTTTCGCAATTACTTTTCGTGTTCTTAAAAAGTTTCTTTATAAAAAATATAGATTACGTCAGGGATGAAATTTACAAGGAGATATTTGAGAAACACTTACTGTAAAGCTGTCACAATGATCTTTTGTTCTGTAAAACATCAAAAGCTTTCAGCTCATTGTTTTTGTAAGTTTGCCGTTTTTGTCTTTATCTTACTTTCCCTTTTATCTTAATAAGGAGCCAACAATATTATTAAATTGCTATTCGCTCTTTTAACTTAAAATTGTACTGTTACTATTAATACATAAATATTCTTGCAACATTTCCTCGATATGCAGTTATTACTGAATTACTAAGAATACTTGATGAAAGGTCAAGCTGTGTTTCTGAAAAGTTAATAGTTGTTAAAGGTAACTATTTAAAAGGCATTTTTAAAAATTGAATAAAATAAAAACAAAAGCGTCCCACTACTTCAAGAAATTTTAAGAACATTGACTTCTACGAATGGACGGGCGTGCGATAAACCATTCACAGAAAAAGGATCTTGCTTATACCTATTATTTCCTTGACAATATTTTCGAATATTTGCACTCTAACATTTTCATAAAAAAAAGGATCTTACTTTTATTTAATTCCTCTTAAACGACGTACCGCAATATTTCTTTGAAGATCCTTAGGACACTTAAATATTATCTACTTCTTGAAAACGCCTGGGAACTACAAAAGAACCCTTCGTTATGCACCGGGTACAGATTATATAAAAGCTTGTCGTTATTTACAGTGAAATCATTATAGTTCGCACAAGATCCAACAACACAATTCCTCGACAGTTGTTAACCTGTTTATTAAGTGTTAATAAATGATGTTAAAATTATTTTATACTTTTATTTATTATTAAAAACGGTAACATTAATACGGCATAACAGTGATATAACACGTAATCCGAACTTCTATACTTCAAATTTTAATCATTCTTGCAAACAGTTAATTCACCTTGTTTAGAAATAGAACATGGTTTTTGTTAATTTTTAATTAATTTCTCTTGAATAGACATAACGTATTTGTCCTGAGTGATCTCGGAATGCTTTTGAACTGTCGGTGTATAATTTCAGAACATTATAATAAGTTATCACATTACAAATTTGTAATTACAACGTGCATGGAAATTACGTACTTATTGGTAAGTAAGATAATCATTAATCATCTTACAGTTTTCAGTCTGTGTTGATTATTTCATACCTTAATTTTGTAAGTGAAGTATGCCCACACGATAAGCAATAACTAATGAAATTGCATTTAAAAATGAAAACAGTAATGGTTTTAGCATGTGAATAAATGAGTTTGTGTTGCGCAATTTCCATACATGTGAAAAATGACTTCGCAAGAAAAAAAACTAATAAATTCCTCCTTTTCTTATCAGGGAATATTTTGATGAATAGTGTGTTATTTAATTGTGCATTGCTTTAAATACCAATCTTATTATGTAGTACAGAGCACAGAAAGATTCTGTAATGTCTTTACCCGTTATTGTTTAATTTAATAGTATTTTTTGTAAATTGTTTTTTGTTGACACTACCAGTCCAATAGGTATGACCCTTCTACTTCGTACTGATTTAAATTGTCCCAGAATTAAAATTCCCCAGTGATAATAGTCTAGTGAGCGTATTATCTCAAGCTTCTGTCAGTAAAGTAGTTAATTAGTAATGGAAAAAGTGTTCTTTAATGTTGCAAATTATTGGCTATTCATCAATCAATCAATAATTTTCTGAAGAAAAATTTCATAAAATTTAGTAATATCGACATTAATATTTTTTGTTACATTAAAAACAAAATTATGGAAACAAAGAGAATTTTTACTATTTTTAGAAAAATTGAAGAATTTCCACAGAAAACAATCTCAAAGTATTGACAAGAAGAATTGCTAACGTCTCTAGTGTACATAACTAGATCATCAATCAGTCTGGAGAATTTAAGAAAGGAAAGCTTACAAGCATTTCTGCAATTGCTAGTTCGGACAACACCTGCATAAAAACAGATAAAAAAATCCATTTGTTTTTTCATGGATAACAGCAATAAAGGCGCATTAAAAATTAACAGTCTTTAGAAAGCTTTTACTTGAAATTATGATTCTAGGCTAATTAGCTTTTAAGAAATTAAATTTTATGCTTGATACATAATTTGTAATGTTTGGTAGATTTTTGTGTTTTTCAATGAAACCTTTGAAAATAAGAACATATTAAATTACAGATAATTACTAATACATCTAATGTGGAAATTATAAGTAATTAGGTGTTTATATCTAAAGAGACAGATATACGACAATCTTGTTAATTACGCTTCCGACTTTGCTTCCTTTACCTATAGGAGATCTTTCGCCTTGTTACTAATATACATTTTTGTTAATTAAGAAAGCTAATTTACATCTTCACCTAATTAACAGTATCACCGAGTTGCCTGTTTTCTCCTACCTAAATGTCGTTAGTTGTAAGAGACATTTTCGCATTTCAAAACCACAACAAAAGACAATCATTACGAAATATTGAGTTTTCAGTACCTGGCTCTATTGCAAAGACAGGTGATTAAATAATTGTATAAATTCTCGTATAATAATTATGAAGCATTAACAAAAGGAATTTTGTTCGTAGAGTTTAATTCAAACGCTAAGTAGAGAATTACCGAAGGGACAGAACAGTTTACTTAAATAAAAAAAAAGTGCTAAGTATTAACAATTAAAAAAAGATATAGAACCTGCGAATTTCCTTTTACTTACTTATATCTTTGAAACTGAATACCATTCTATTCAGAACGCAATTTCATGACGGTGCATTTTGAAACTTGTCTACGTAATTGTGTGTCACATTCCACCAACTCAACGAGTAAGATCAGCTTGAACATCACATGCAATATTTAGAAGAAATTCTAGTAGAAAATGCTTTTTTTAAATGCTATTGATTTGTAAAATAAATAAAGACCGACAAAGACAGTTTGACTTTGGAAAGAATGTAATTTAAATTTAGAATGACTGTAAGGTTTTTAAAGTAGCATAACATAACGTAAAAGTAACAAAATAAAATGAATATTAGAAGAAATAATTTTATTTAACAAATAAAGAAGACAGCTACACTTTTATACTTGTTGCAGTTTTTCTTAGATGTACAAAAAATAAAAACTTATAGGTACTTATCTATGAGATTAATAACATACAACGATAAAATTTACAGTGAACTTAAAAGGATGGGAAACCATTTTGTGGGTTGGTATCATTTAAGGCTAGATCATATCAACAATTCTTTGCTTTACCTTTTACACTATGTATGTTTCATTTTTTCGAGAAATAGATCTTCTTTTCTGTGTGTTAAAGTTAGTCCAGTAACATTCGAAAAAGAGTTAGATTGGCCATTCAGATTCCTACTTCTATTCTGTTTATGTAAAGTAAAAATTTTTAATTATCTCTAATACATTACTTTTAGTTTTTACCTTTTGGTACCTTTTATGTAGATAAGCAGTAATTAATTTACATCTTGGTGAAAGAAGGAGAATTCGTCTTTTAGATTACTCGAGTGTAACTTTTTAGCAAAGAAGACATACTGACTCAAAAGACAAGATTTTAGCTCGAATATAATAGAGAACAAAAGGGAAAGTTAGAAAATGCAAGAGAGGATTAATCCAAGGCTACACCTACTAGACCAGATCCGATTAGAAAGATTCAACGTAAAAAACGAGACTAACCTAGCTAAATCTTAAAAGATACTTACATTGCTCGAGAAACCATCACATCAGTATTACTGAAAACCACAAAACTATCGGTAGGTATAAAAGTAAGAAATTTTGCTTTAATGTGAGATCCGTAACCTCTCTGAACCTGAAACTGTAAACCAAAAGATTTCTAGATATCGGTATTGCTCAAGTGACTTTTTAGTTGATGGTTCACTTGGATAATTACCGTCGACAACAAAACTACTACACACGAGACTTTTACTTCATCTCTCACCATTTAATTCAGATGTTACGTCTTGATACGTTGGCTATATTTTTTAAATCTCTTTTGGTACTAAAATGCACAAAATCCACTTGTTTTCTACATTGTTTGTTTAGATGAATAGTTGTTAAGCCAACAGAGAGACTAGATTTCCTTCTAATTACTATACCAGTATGGTATACGTGCATTTTATCACCTGCAGCTACTAAGAATTGAAATCCAAAACACTGATCAGAGACTGAAGTCGAAGCCATCAGTGAAGTATTCTCAAGCAAAACATAACAGAATTTCGTTAGTTTTTAGCAACAGAAACATGTAACATAAACAATAGTAGATATCTATGATCAAGAGTTGATTCCAACTGGACTTTTTTACATGTTCCTCAACTTTCAAGGATTTGTAACATCCACGCAATGTAATGAGTTTGCTAATTTCAACAATACAGATGAATTCGGAAGTAACAAGAGTTAGATGCGAAGATTGAAAACATCCAGACAGAGACGTCAGGTAGTCTTTGCGGTGCCCAAAGATCATGGGATAAATAGGCTGTCTTTCTTTTGAAAACAAAAGGGTTGTGACGAACACAGACGTATTAGTATTTCCTCCCATGAGAGCATGTTGTAAACTCAAACATCGCATCGCGTCGTTTACAGGACACTTCATTAATCATAGTGAGTGAAAATAAGACGCGTCTACACTTTGACTTTTTAATCTAAAAGCCTATGCAGAAAAACAACCGGTCAAAATTTTTATAAATCTCTTCTTTTTATGAAAATTAATTCAAATGTGCTTTCATAGGTATATTATTTCATTGACATTGCAAATAAAGTGAGACACGGATAATCTACTTCTTTTGTAACGGTTTAAATAATTATGGCCACTATCATGTCAGAATATTCTGGGTATTTACAGGCTAAAGTTGGCTAAAAGGTCAAATTGTAAAATGTATTGTTGCTGCAAAAAAAAAGTGTCTCATATGAATCTTAAGGTGTTAAGGAATATTTTCACTAGCAAAACCGCCTCTTTATCGCACTTGCAGTACCCGTCAGATAAGCCCAAAGTCGACTGTTTATTTAGTTGCAACCAAACACGAGTTTATGTGTCGCAATACCTACATTTTGAAATTAGTATTTTCTTTTTAAGCGTAACATTATAAATTCGTGTATTATGGAGGAATTTGATGCAGATATGTATAATGTATTTCAGCCTATATTATAGTTGTTGCAATTAATTTGTAAATTTTATAACGGTTTTAAAAGGTAATGCAAAGAGTTGTACTTTTTTCATGTGACATCAAACTTTTTGATAGGTTTTGTTATACTTCTGGGTAGTTCCCGGTGTTGTTTTTTGTTTTACGATAAAGACCAGACATTGTAATTTCACCCAACATTAAAATTAGTTCCAACTTGAACCAAATCACTGAGTTATTAGCTTTAATATAAATCTACCCCCAAAACCGTTAATTTCGATCTACATCATTTTGTTGGTTTTTATTTATTCTAAGACCTTCAGGAGTCAAAGTAACGACTTGGCAGCGTTTTTTTGATATAATGCAAGAATCTAATGAAAGTGACATTAATGGTAAACTAGAATAAGCCGAAAGTTTTTTGGCAAAATGCAAAAAATATACTTCTGAGAACAAAAAAGAGTTCAAGAATGTGATGTCTCGTTTAAAAACCAAAATTAAGCGTAGATGGGTTTCTTCGCATTACATAAAAGAATTATTCTTGAAAAAAAATTAGAGTTGGCTACGAGGCACTATTAAAATACCGCGGAGTCGACAAGAACTAGGACGTCCAAAAAAGAGTTTTGAGGAATCAAGTGAACGAAGCAAAAGCGTAAGACTGAACATCTTCGCACTAATACAGGCAGTGAAGAGTTAACTTATGCTTCTCAATTGTAGTTAAGAGCTAAGGGAAGAACAGACGCTTCTAGAGTTGTGCAAGACATGACTAAATCTCCTAAAAGGCTTATTCGAGTAACACTCGAACAACACAAATGACATCATTACAAGCCCTTTCGATGTTTGTAGAGGCAAACGTAGACAGTACGAAATTGTGAGGCACTGTAATAAAAAGACTTATCCGTGCTACACAATTTTGCAAACAGAAAAGAAAAATTGTTATCCAAATCCTGAGTCTTACCATATTATCGAAACATGTACAGAGGTAAATTTGCAAGTGTAGAGGATCGCATTTTTTTAACGTTGACGTACAAATGGGGTTGTGATGGATCACAACAAACCCAATTTAAACAATAATTTGTTAACAGTTTGGACTCTGATGAAAATATGTTCCAATGCTCATGTGTGCCATTGCGATTAACATGTGGATAAGGAAAAAAGGAAAGGCAAAACCCCACAATTCATCACCGCGATATTATCGACCTAACCGTATCGTATTTGCCAAAGAGTCAACAGATTTAATAAAAACAGAAACTCAGTACTATATAAAAACTAAAATTAATTCCTTGGAAAAAACTAGTGTCACCTTAAAACTTTAACGTTAATCATAACATGGTATTTGCAATGGTAGATGGTAAAATATGCAATGCTGCTACTCAAACGTTATCTACCATAGGATGTTACATGTGGGTTAACGTTGACTTCCTGCTTTAGCTGTTTTATTTCCTAATGAACTAGATCTAGATGTACTCCATAACAGAGTATGGTTGCAACAAGATTTCGGAATTAATGTCAGACAGTTTCTTGACAACACCTTCCCTTATCGATGGATAGGCAGAAGAGGTGCAGTAGAATGACCAGCTCGCTCGCCGGATTTAAGTCCACTTGATTTTTTCTGTGGGGCCATCTCAAAAGTAAAATTTATGTCGATATGCCGGACGATATTGAAACTCTAAAAGACCTTATAAGAATAGAGATTAGAGTTATCACAACAGAAATGATTCAAAATGCAATAAACGAATTTGAAAGACGACTTTAGCTTTGCCAAGCTGTGCATGGTGCACACTCTGAACATCTATGAACTGTAGAGTGTAGTTATACAAAATTTTTATTTCGTAACAGATGAATATTGAAATAAACTTTTAAACATTTTTTTGAGTTTTAATCAAAATTTACTCATGCAAGTGTATCAAAGTTGTACATCATTGAAAAGAGAAAAACATACTCTATCAATAACGGAATACCTTCTGATTAAAAAAATTGAAGCGTTATTCGTTGCACCTTTATTTTTTTTAAATAGTTATTTGGTATTGCCCTGTAATGTAAAACTAAACACTAAACAACTTTTATAGGAAACATTTTTCCATGAAATGCATATTTACTGAGATATATAGGATATTCAATACTTTTCGGACACACTGTATGTGTTTAATTATAAAAAAATTATTTTTTTAAACATCATATTCAAGTGGATGAAAGCATTTTAAGTAATTTAACAGCAAAAAATAATTTTGGTCAACTTTTCATTACAAATACCCCCATGTGCGATCGTCCGCTGTGTTAGGTTAAGATGTTACACTGGCACGGGATCTTTCCTAAAAAACAAACACAAAGAATCTTTTCTACACTTTACACTCTTATACCTTCTTCACTCATTATTTCTTGATACACGATTTAAGTATGAAACTTTTATCCAGTTTTAGTAGACAAAAGGTTATCACTAAGCCATGTTTTTCACTATTATTAACTGTTGTATGTAAATATTTCATTATTTAATATTATTAAAAGTGTTTTGTTCTAATTGGAGCCTGTACTAGCTGCCACCTGGACCACATCCTTACTACTGCTCTGTTTTGTATCTAACTATATTATTATTCTAAAGGGTTTTCCAATAAGAGGTGTTATTTTGATATTCAAAGAAAAGTGCCATTTTTTAATATAAATGATCGGATGTTTATTTCATTATAAAGAGGAAGGTATGCCGTTAATAGTGGAAAATAACATCAGGCAAATGACCACCACGACCACGCTTACAGGACAATATCCTTTTCATGAAATTTTCCATAACCAAATCGCAAAGTGGCTGCCCTATGTCCTCGATAGCCTCACGAATTCCATCTTTGAAGTCTTGAATCGACGCTGGGCTGTTGGCGTAGACCTTCTCTTTCACGTGGCCCCAAAGAAAGAAGTCGCAAGGTGTTAAATCACAAGATCTCGGTGACCAATTGTGATCACCTCTTCGAGAGATAACACGGTCCGGAAACTTTTTCCGTAAAAGATCAATGGTTTCGTTGCTTGTGTGGCACGTAGCGCCGTCTTGTTGAAAGTAAACGTTGTCCAGATCAATACCATCCAATTCCGGCCATAAAAAATCGTTAATCATCTCTCGATAGCGCAATCCAGTCACCGTAACTGTTGCTCCAGCCTCATTTTCGAAAAAGTAAGGTCCAATGACTCCGCCGGACCATAAACCGCACCAAACAGTCACACGTTGAGGATAGAGAGACTTTTCAACAATAACTCTTGGATTTTCTGAGCCCCAGATCCGACAATTTTGCTTGTTGACGAAGCCACCGAGGTGGAAATGGGCCTCATCACTCAAGATGATTTTTCGATGGAATTCTGGATCATTTTCATGCATTTCAACGACCCAATCAGCAAAGACACGACGTTGTTGATGATCGGCCGGCTTGAGTTCTTGTGTTAACTGGACTTTATAAGCCTTAAGACCCAAATCTTTATGCAAAATACGGTGTAATGACGTTTGTGGAATGGCTAATTCCAAAGAACGACGAGGAATGGACAAACCTGGGTTTTCTTTAACACTTTCGGCTACAACAGCAATATTCTCGGCTGTTCTTGAGCGACGTGCACGGGTTTTATTCTTCACATCACTAACTTGTCCCAAGAGCTCGAATTTTTTCACCAATTTCTGTATTGCGGTCCGACAAGGTGCTTCACGGTGACCCAAAAATGTTCGAGTTTTACGAACCGTCTCTGCCAAATTTTCACCATTTTTATAGTGAATTTTAATAATTTCAATGCGTTGTTGAAGCGTGTATCGTTCCATATTTATTAATGGCGTAGTTTCTACTTGTCAAATGTCAAAAAATGATAGCTTCAAAAGTGACATCTACCGAAATAGCGGGCTATTCAAAATAACACCTCTTATTGGAAAACCCTATATTAAGATTTGGAAGTTTCTCCAAACTTAAATACGATATTGTATGAATTTTATAAACAATAGAATGAAGTGGCGCTGATAATCAGGAACAAAATACCAGCTACATTGAAAACTCACATTTTAAAAAATCCAAATAAAAGATACCTTTGAAACCATTTATTAAATATAAGAAGATAATACAATTACAACTATTGTGTTTTCATGTAGCATATTGGTTTCATACTCATTATTATTAATAAAAGAAGACTACGCCTGTAATTTTCAGAGCCCGCAAAATACTTCGTGAAAAACGTGCATCCGTAGATAGTGCGTGGTACGTAGGTGTAGGGTTATCTGATGTACCCGGAAACGTTGATCCAGATTTAATGAAGCTCGGAAAGGAAGCAAGAGTTAAAACATATTTTTTACATTATAAGATACCTAGAACAGTCAGCTTGCAAGTTACTTTTTATACCTAAACCCAAGCTGATCTGAGAACAAAAAACTTAAGACTTTTAACAATATAGTTTTGTTTTATTATTTAACAGACGGCATACGCGTTGCGTAAAACATTCAAGTTTCTTCTACGTTAGTTTTCTATTCTTTTTATTAATTTTAATGGCATTTTTATCAGATTTTCAATATTTATAAAATCAATATATAACAACGTTTAGTTACTCGTGTATCAAGTTTGTGGTGTGTTTCAATTTATTGTTTGGTTGTGCTTGTATCCATTATTGTTGATTATTAGTGTGGTTTGATTTCGAAATTTGAATGAATATTTGATTGATAATTATGTGCGGATATCTCTCACATAGCAAAGCAAAACAATTACGTTTAGACTTGAAATTCCTCATTTCCCCAAACTCTATATTTTCTGATGGTGGTTATCAAACTATTTCTATTTATTTATTATTCTATGTAAATATTAGATAAATTTCTGGATTGAATATACGATTTTTAAATGATAAAACTTATAAATTTTTGTGAGGTGATGGTCTGTTTTTATAAAACCTATTCATTTTATATATTATTATGCTAATTTGACTGGGCCTTCTGTTTGAAAAGCTTACACATTTATGAGATATTTTTACAACTGAAAAGATTACTTGTGAAATCGCATTGTATAAATTTCCTAGAGGCAATAAATTTAATAACCCGAAAAACTTTTGTAAATCTGTAGATTCTCTGAAAAAAATTTAAAAAGAAATAAATAGGGAAATTTCATAAAATGATTTTTCTTCTAATTTTCTTTTTATTTTACATAAATAGCGAAAAGAAATTATAAGCAAGAAATTCCCTTGGCAGATTTTCTATTATTTGTTATTTTTGTATCTTTGATTATTTTTCTTTCTGCTTGAAACTACTATGTTAAGAAAATATCGCTGCTTTTTATTACGGCAATTAAATCTCAGGTTAAGAAAATATTTCTTTAGAAACTGGAAAGGTATTATCTTTATTGTTCATGTTTACGTTATTTATTGCGTTCCAAGTTTCAGAATATTATGTTCAATGTAGCATTTTAAATGCGCCCAACATTCAAATTCTTAATAACAATAATATGTAGGTATATGGTTTATATGATATTGCTTACATATGGGTCATGTAATTGATGATACATTTTTTTGATGTTGTACAAGTTGTTATTCTTACCCTATTG
>VTPC01000546.1:163901-217633 GCA_011009095.1 Ignelater luminosus
TGTGTCTATTAGGGTGATGACTTTTTAATTTTTTTTTTCAAAAATTATTTCCTGTGAATGAACTTTTGCTTCTTAATGACTAAAATGACTAAGTCATTAAATCGACTTGTGCAACAATTTATGTACCAGAGAATAGTATAGAATTTTCCAGAATATTATAGAATCTTCTGCAGCGTTCGCCCGGACAGTGACGTAACGCTGACGTAATTACTCGAGAAGCTTCTGTGGAGTTCTAAAATTTAAAACCTGGACAAAGAACTTAGTGCAGTTTCAAGCGCTATCAAAAAGAGGCAAAGTGGCAATTTATGAAGCACCCTTGATCGAAAGACTATGAGCGCTGCAGAAGGAAACAAAAATTTGATTTATTGAATGAACTGTTTGACGTGACCAAGGTAAAAGGCAAATGGATGTGCAAAGAGGATAAGAACCTCTACAAAATACAAATTGAGAACAAAGGTCACGTTGGTTATTTCACTGTCAAACCTGCTAGTGCCAAAATCATCCACCCATCCAAGCGAAAGAAGGCAATGGAAGCAACTGTGTCCACACTGACCAGCTTAGCGCCACCAGATTGTTCCGAAAGTAGCACGGACTCATCCAACAACAGTGAAGACAGTCCTTGGGAGGATGAGAATGCAGCATCAACGAGTACAAGGAAGCGTAACCCAACGGGCATTGCAAGACGCCTTGTTACAAGCTCAAAGCTGTCGTCCCACCGAGCAGCAAAGGTGTGCCGCCAGTTTTCTGATGAGGGCATTGAAATCCTAACCCCATGTCAGTCAGCAATCCACAAGGCTATCTACACGAGAGCTGCTCAGGTGAAGAAGTACTTGATGAGCACGCTTCATCTGGAGAAGTGGAGCATACACTTTGACGGCAAACACATTGAGAACATTGAATATCAGGTCGTGGTCCTCAAGAATGAAGCAAAAGAAATTAGGTTGACTGCGCTCACATTGAAAGATGGGAAAGCTCAAACAATCGCAGAAGGACTCCAGGATGTGTTAGAGGAGTTCAACCTGTGGGGATCCATTGTGATTATTGTTTCCGACACAACAAGCGTGAATACTGGTAGGAAGACAAGCATTGTTGTTCGACTACAGCAAATGTTCGAAGAGAAAAGTCAACCCAAACTCAAGTTCATCAGTTGCCAGCACCATGTGCTGGATCGCGTTCTTCGCGTTGTCATGGACGATGAACTCCATGGGTCGACTAAATCACCAAACATCGAGTACTTCTTTGTGCAGGATCAAGGAAACAGGTGGCTGGAGAGACGACATGAAGTTTCTCTACCACCTCACTCGTGTCTTCCGTCACTTCACTGAGAGGAATAAGATCCCTTTTGTAAAGTTTCAACAGATTCCAAACATCAGTAATGCACGCTGGAACTCCCGTGCCATTTTAGCCTTTCTTGCATTTATTCTGATACCTGAAACACGGAACAGGCTGCGTAAAATCTGTTCATTCATTTCTTACTCATGGGCGGACCATTGGTTCAGCAATCAATTGTTCCGCGCTGAAGATTTTGATGAACTATCTGCAGCTTTGAATGACTACCCAAAAGGTCTCAAATGCTTGAAAACCCACTGGAAAACAGATGAATCTCCAATTGACATTCCCCGAAGCAACCAGTGCTGTGAGCGTGCGATCAAAGTTATGCAAGACTTGCACGACTCCTGCCGCAACAAGGACAATTTCCCACTGAGATTCATCCTGTCCAATGACATTATTGTGAATAATTGACTTCCTTTTGTGTTTGATGACCCTATATAATGTTTTATATACGTAGCTCTAAAGCTTGTGTTTAATTTTGTATCTACTTACAGTGACTTCAAAAAATGGGCAAAAAAGCCGATAAATAAAATTTTTCAAATCATTTTGTGTGTGAGGTTTTTTTATCAAATCACCTTGGAAATAACATTTTACCCAATCTTTAATGAAAGCTCATCAAATTATGATACAGGGAAACGAGGTTGTATAACAGTCATCACCCTAGTGTCTATATGAGAATAAACGAAAACTACATTCTAGTGCTTTTGTCCAGGAGCAGGTAGTGTGCTATCGTGCTACCAATCCAATCCAATCCAATCTGCTCGTGGACTCGAGCAATGTTATTACCTAACAGCAGACTTCTGTGACGTCTTTCGATCATAAAGTCTTGAACGAGATACTTAGATTAAACAAATACTAAATTGTAATATGTTACATATTACTATTAGTTTACTGTATTCAGTACTTCCTTGGCTGCAAATAGATAAGATCTTTCTTAATGAAAACCTACCATGGAGGTCTTCACAAATTGGGTTTAAGCTGAAATTATTCAAACCTTTTTTATTCTGATTAATATGTCGATCATTTTTGAAGTTTCATTGTTCTTTTATTCTATTCATTTTAGTGATTTGCAAAAACAGAGAATGTAGTAAATGTTAATATCAGTTAGAAAAGGCAGTGTGTCTCACAGAACACGTTGACTCATCAGCTCAGAAACACAGAACTGTTTGGTTGAGTTCATTTTGCAAATCGGTGTGTGCTATGCATTGCGTTGAGATTCGTCTGGTTGCACATATGTTTGTAATTTGCTCTTCTGTCTTGATTGTCTGATACATTTTTACTTCTTTAAACACCCTGTATCTTATAAATAATAGATCCACTTTCTTAAACACCCTGTATCTCATAAACAATATGTCACTTTTTGATTATTTAAGGTCTGTCTTTAAAGTTTTCGTTACATATTAGAAAACAAACTGCATATTAAACAGATTTACTTGGAATTCTAAACGTTGATTACTACGACTATTATTTGTAACCTTTTCTGTCTATTACAATACTTACAAAGAGAGGTCACAGCCATTAGGTATGTGTAAAACACATGGTCAAAGTAAAGCAATGTCTTGTTTATTAAATAAACTTCCCTACCAAAACTTCATTAAGATATTTTCATCTTTACCATTGTATCCTACACTTTTCTCTATTATCAATTTCTGACTAACCATATCAAGTCAAAGAAGGCATATTAGAGCTTTCAGTTTTTGATTGACTGTAGGATCGGGTATTGAAGTTTGGGTAAAGCAAATAGCAATATCCTACAAAGATTTTGAGGGTCCACAAGGAATTATATTAGTAATTGGTAACAGTTCGATACAGCTACCCCTAGGATTAAACTTGTGCAGAAAGAATTTAACCTTACCAATGCATGTATATCCATTCAGGGAATCATAAGTTTTTAAAAAACTTTGATAGTCGAAGATCTTGACAGTTCACTGGCAAAACGGCAGCCATGACACTATAATATCGCGGCTACGTTCGTGCTACTCTCCAACAGCGTACCAACTGACAGTACCACAACCCAATTTTCGTAAATTACCTGGAGAATATTGACCCCGTGCAAGCATGGGTGAATTCATCAAAAAGATGAACTTTTAACTAACCACATCCTCGCTACGCTTCCGCCCCCGCGCAAGATTGGGGTGGAATTCATTAAAAAAATTAACGTTTAACTCCTTCTAACCTAACCACACTCTTGCTGCGCCCCCACGCAAGATTGGGGTGGAATTCATTAAAACAATTAACGTTTAACTCCTTCTAACCTAGCAACACCCTCGCTTGAAGTGAATTTTATTAAGAAAATTAACGTCCATACGCGGTTCATGTTACAGTAGGTGGTTGGTAGTGTGCGTAGGCACTGAATTAGTTGGCAACTTCATTGTTTATATCGTGGAACATAACCTAAGATGTGCTTAAAAGTAGTGTTTGTTTTTCGTCGGTTTCACCAAGATTGGATTAATTTTCTTTACCTCCGGCCACCTAATTGTGTTTTGTGAGTAATTCTCTATCTGCTGATACCAAAAACTTGCTGTGAAAACATCGTTTTCTTAGGGGCAGTTATATCGAGCAATTACCGATTAATTGTTAAATAACCTTCAAAAGGTAACATTCAAGTTAAAGGGATCTGTGTGAATGAATTCACAAATAGGTATTTATTCTGCTTGATTGTAAATTCTGATCCTAAAGCCCATATAGCACGGGACGTCCAGTGGACGTCCATTTGTCATCCAAATTTCGTCCCGACGTCCATGGACGTAAATTGGACATCCATTGGACGTCCATGTTTGGACGTCCACTGGACATCTATTTGTCATCCAAAACCGTTCAAATTATGCCCAAAGGTCGTCCAGATTATGTCCAAACATCGTCCGAGTTATGTATGTCCAAGAATCGTCCGAATTATGTCCAAAAATTGTCCGAATTATGTCCAAATTACGTACAAAGAAATGTACAAATTACGTCCAGTAACGGACGTCCGTAGGATGTCCAAAGTTGTGACAAACGAACGTCCACTGGACATACATCTATGGGAAGCACATCAAAATTTTGTAGATGAGGGAGTGAACTTCAGTAAAATGCATAATTATCTAAATTCTTGTCTCACAAGACTCGAGTCCTAGCATCTACATTTTTCCAGACTCCCACGTATTTGTAGCTATAGAATTTTTATGAACACCTGAAGTCTGTTCTTATGTTCTTTGGTTTTTGTAAACTCTAAGTCCATGATTCTCACTAGTTTCAGATTCTTGTGAAACCTCTTGCAGGTTTTGAGTTTCTTGATGACTTTCTTGAGAGCCAAAGTCTTCTCTATCCCTTATTTTATACCACTACCATCCACATTGTTTATGAAAACATGATAGGTAATACTAGATCAAATTAAATACTTATGACAATGCTATCAATTTTCAAGCTACGACTTCAAACAGAAGCAAAATACTATATCGAGTATCTACTTACTATATTACTCAATATTATATTGAGTATCTACTTACTATAAATGGCTGCCTGAAAACCTTACTGCTTATTTTGCTTCTGTTTGAAGTTGTAATAGCTTGAAAATTGATAGCGGTGTCATAAATATTTAATTTGATCTAGTATGCATTTGTGGAAATTGCATCGACAGCACTCTTAATTGCTGCTTGCTTCTGAACACAAGAAGTAACACTCTATTATATCAACAGAATTCAAATTATTAAAGTTATACTTTCATATTATAGCCGTTTTTTATTATAGAATTCAGAGTAGGCTTTGATTTTACCACATTTTTATTTAAAAAGTTGCACAAATAACAGACCTTCTACCTATAAAGATTTAGTTAGAAACTTTTAGTGAAACTTCAAAGTACACTGTTACAAAAACATCATGTTAAAGCCTACTCTGAATTCTATAGTGAGTATAAAAGCGTACATATACATATGTTACCAAATAAGATACTAAAAAATATTTTAAAAACATTTTTTAATAACAGATTTATAAAAAATTCTCTCAGTATTCTGTTATTAACCAAACATGAGAAAGTAAACTTTTTTTCCCTCGGTACATAGTAGGTACTTATATGCAAAGTTATATTTAAAGGAGATATGTTAGTTTTATACAGTGACACACCAAAACTTTTTTCAGGGGGTTTTATAAATTCTAATAGTTACCATTTATTTCATTTTTTGAGTTTTTTGTTGACGAGTTCTTTATAATGTTACCTATAGTTGAGTTGTGTGAATTCGAGAAGGGGCATGATACAACAGTGAATTTATAAGTTCTTACTATTACAAATAATAAATTACTTGACTAAATAAGAAATTTTATACAAACATAGACTGATTTGAATTCCAACTATAATAATTACACTTTGAGACTAAAATGTAGTTTTTGTTTTACTCATAAATAACTTCAGGTTTAATATTAATTGATTCAAATATTTCAACTCTTAAAAGCTTACAGAGTAAAACTTTGATAATTTGTAAGTCTAATCTAAATTAATTTCTGGATTAGCTTTGTAAATGGATCTTTTGGGTAAGACATGAACCATCTTTGTTCTTATAATGTGATTTTATTTCAGCAAAAGTAAACAAAGATGGAAAATTGGAACAGTGTAAACCTATTAATAAAGTAGAATGGAAATCATCTAAATCAGGGTAATAAAATTCATAACAGAACACATCCATTATTGTAATTAATTACTACTGTATCACATTTTAGTGAAGCATATGTGATATTTTCGGGTGGAATGCCTTATGACCAAGCAGGTAGAACACCCAGTATAACTGTTGTACATAGTAAAACTACTACAGTGTTGGAAATGGAACACAATGTAATAGACTTTATTACATTATGTGAATCACCATATTGTAGTGGTAAGAATTATTATTAAATCTTTATTAAATACAGTTTGTAAAACTCCTGAAACTTTCTTTTAAGATTCCCCCATCATAAAAACAGATATTTAATGAACTGATATTTTCAGAAATGCAAGAACCATATGCAATAATAGTTTTACTGCAACATGATTTAGTAGTTATGGACCTACAAACAGCAGGGTTTCCTTGTATTGAAAATCCATATCCAATGGATATACATGAATCGCCTGTAACCTGCTGTAGCTATTTGGCAGACTGTCCTGCTGATCTTATTCCTGCTCTTTATTCAGTCGGTAGAACGGGAGCGTCGAAACGACAAGGTTTTTCAGAAAAAGAGTGGCCTATTAGTGGTGGTACTTGGTCTGCACAGTCTTGTAGTTATAGTGAAATTATTATGACTGGGTAAGTTATTGTTAACTGAGGTATTTAAACATTTACAAATTGATAACTAATCAATAAGAAATATAAATTATAGTTTTTCTTGAAGATTTTCTAAATTAATGAAATTTTACATTTCTAGACATGCAGATGGTAGTATAAAGTTTTGGGATGCTAGTGCTGGAACTCTTCAATTTTTGTATAAATTAAAGACTGCAAAAGTGTTCGAAAAACCTAAGTCTAAATCTCTTGAAAATGAAGATGACCCATTTGCAGTTCAGCTTATATCGCTATGTCCTGAATCGCGTAAACTGTGTATAGCAGGGGCATCTAGTCATATTATATTATTCAAATTTAAAAAAACTGAAACTAGTGATGAAGTAACTGTAAGTTTTTAATAACATATTTATTTACTAATAGTGTGTTTTAACTGTGATTTAAATTTAGGTGTTAGAAATTCCTATAGTATACGAAGTTCCCGATGATGCTGAATGTTCCCCAGACTGTGAATTTTCCGGACCAGGAAGTACTGGATCTGGAAGTAAAATAGATATACTAGATGACAATAAAAAGGTAAGTACAAAAATTATTTAAACTCTGTTAGGAAATATTTTATATTTAATGCAAGTTTCCTTTTCAAATATTAAAAAATAATTATAATGAAATATTTGTGTCTAAGATGTCTTTGGTATACTCAACATTGTTTTGGTTAATTGGAATAAGTGTATATCACAGATAAATACAAAAAATATACATCTTCTTCATAGATTTACTAATAGGGAATCTATTAATTAAAGGAGGCCGCATTGTTAAAAGTTCGTCCAGGAATTCAAAAAAAACTTCCTGGTTTTCAAGCACAGTTAGTTTGTCTTACTCCATGGAATAATGGTGAACCACCCAGTCATATTACTGCACTTACAGTGAACAGTTCGTATGGATTGTAAGTGTAATTTCACTATACATTCTTTTTTTTATATTCTCATGTCTATTAGTTGATTAATCTATCTTTCTTCCCATTATTGACAAAGATAATAATTAAAAATTGTACTTACAAGTGATTTTATGCTCTTAATTAGATTATAGAATTAAATATGCTATATGCATTTAGAGAGGGTAAAGCAACAAATTGTTTTTCTACTAGGATGGCATACGGAAATGAAGCAGGCATTGTGATTGTGGATATAGAACAGAGAGTGTGTCTTTTAAATATTGGAAGTCCAGATCTGTATGGAGCACAAGATCCTTACTCTCGAGCACCACGTAGTCCAAAAAAGAATCAGCTGTGTGCAACAGATATGTTAGGATTAAACCCAGAAAAAGAAGAACGCCAACCTAGAAGTCCAAGTGTTGATCAGGTCAGTTTCTAGATATAATTGATTAGAATGTTATTTAATGTGAAGACCGACAATATCTTATAAGGCATGAAACCTCTTATGTTCTTTTTTATTTAATTTCTTAACTGAATTAATACAGGTTAACTTTTCAATCAACAAGTAGGTTTCTGATCTATAAAAATATTTCATTCAACTAAGTGTGCAGTTACAATATTGTGCTCCCCATGCCAGGACATGCTTCTGGAATGTTAGTTCTTCTAAGCTAAAAGTAATTGCACAAAGCAGTTGATGGCACCTGACAATTATCCTATTTTGCTGATTACCATAAGTTGCTGATGAGAGTCCTTTGCTTTCTGTTACCTGGATCTATGCATGCCTGTAGCTGGGACTCTCTCCGGAGTCTCCCCTTTCCTTGTGCCCCTGCCCTACTCCTGTTGAGCCTGCATATGAAGCACTGGAAGAGGAGCGTGCATTGCCCATTCCACAGAGTGCAACCCGCCGCAAGTCTTCTACATGGAAAACTTTCAACTTAAAAAGACAACTATCTAAAGTAGATATGAAATTGAAAAGTACATTTTCTGGTGCTGAGAGTCTGAAAGAAAAACGCAGTTCAGTGTTTTATTGCTCTGACATGTCACCTACTCCAGATATTGAAGATCCTCAAGAAGAAAAGTCTTCACCTGATTCAGATGAAAACACTGTAATTGAAAATTTGAATGCTTCTGAAATGATGAAAGAAGAAAAGCAAAACTGTCAAAGCAAAGAATATGATGGCACAGAAGAATTTTCTGCAGATATCCAATTTATGTCAGGTGAAGATTCAAATTCTACATTTCTTGTTGGTTCACTGGGCTCACAATATGAAATTCCTGAAAACAAAAAAATTAATTGTGCTACTAGACCAGATAAACTTGACTTAGTTGATGAAGATGGTTGCCCAAGACGGCCACCACGTCGTGCTAAAAATAGAACACCAGATAAGAGAGATCAAAGACTGTTATCTGTGCCAAATATTAAATTTCAAAAACCAGAACTACAATTGTTAAGAGATTTGAGATATAAG
Organism: Ignelater luminosus; assembly: GCA_011009095.1. NCBI lineage: Eukaryota > Metazoa > Arthropoda > Insecta > Coleoptera > Elateridae > Ignelater > Ignelater luminosus. The sequence goes on from VTPC01000546.1 coordinate 172,856, forward strand.
GAAGAAACGGCACAACCACCTAGCCAACCATCCTTTGCAGGCAGCTTGATGAGACGTTTCAGTAAGTCTTAACTCTCTCTCTCTCTTTCTGTCTGTCTTCTCTTACTCAAACCCTTACAAACAATCCTTCATACCCAACTAATGTTTACTACTGTTTTTATTATGCTTGTGTGATGACATTTTTAACTATCTTGTATGAAAGTAACAGTAGGCATAGACTGTAGGAATATAAAAGCCACAACTTATATTATCTAGTGATCTGAAATAGACTAGGATGTAGTGGTAGAGAATGAACGGCAATTTAAGACCCATACATCACTAAACCAGTTTTATGTTTGGTTCTTGTACTTGCTTATTTGCTAATTTGCTTTACTTGTTCTGTTGACTACGCGTACAAACATACGTGTTAAATCCATTTGATAACTAACGCTTTATTTCAGTGGGCATTGGTGGGTTTGTGACTTTGTTCACAGTGGCTTTGGTTTATGTTGAAGGACGAGGACGGCAGTTGCCTCAGAGACTTCCTGAGGGAGCTATTGGGTAGGATACGTAGTCTAACGTAGACCCTGCCCCATAGTGCTTAGCTCACACCAACCTATCTAGCGGAACATGCTGCTTATATTCGTCTATAGATTGTCCATAAAAATTAATGATAATTAAAATAAATTATTAGCAGTTAACCATCATTGAATATTGAGGTTCTTTAAATTATTAATTCGTAAATTGTTTAAAACCCATTCTCAATGATGGCAATTACTGCATCGTATCTCTCATTAGCCGGAGTGTAAGTGATGGGTTTGGGTAGATAAACGGCGTGTGCAGTCCAGCGACAGCGTGTCCTGCTCCCAGCACTGGCCGAGTACGTCCTGATCCTCCACGTCGGTCTCGATCGCAAGGTACTCGCAAACTACACAAGTGCCTGTCCACGGCTAGCTACTCAGAAGACTGTGGCAGCCACTCCCCCTCTACTATGGCGCCTACTGCCCAGCGCCAACAGCTGCTGGTGGCTCGCCAATATTGTAGTTTTGGTAGTACAGTCACCAAGCTTACTGATACATCACTGGTGCTCTCTGCTGCTCACTTCCTGCTACCTTTTCATCCTTCATTTCATTACTATTTTTTTTCATGGATTTTGTTTCTCTGTCTTCAACTAGCTCATTAAGTTTATATCACATGATCACTTAATCAGTTGTCATTATTTCTAGATTTTCTTGAATCTCGATAATTGCATATTGTATCCAAAAATTATGTTTTGAGAAATATTAAGTACAAAAATACACAAAATTTATTTTCATATTCATCATTTAATTTTTTTAAATATAAGTAAAATATAAAATTTTAAATTTTTATAATGTTGTTTAGACACTATAATGTTTTGTGAGTGAAAAAGATATGGTTTGAATGATCGAGGAGTGATCAGAAAACACAATATAGAAAGAAGCATTAGATTATAACTAAGTCTAGAAATCATTATTTCTTGGTCTCTTTCAATTATATTTTTCACACAGAAAACATTATATGTCCATTAAGCTTCTTTAATTTACTAAGATGTGGAAACCTTGCTCTGTTTATATCTTAAACCTCTTATACTTCATACCATTTTCAAATTTATATTTTTGTTAACGATTTATGTTAAATTGATAAATTATTTTTGGTGTCATAAATTTATTATTACTTTACATTAGATAAATCTTCAGGTATTGTATACTATTTTTAATTTAATCTTAAAAATAGTGTATGAGATCATGTGATAGTGGTAAACGCAACTTATTCACTATTCTTACTTTTATCACTTTTCTTATTTTTCAAAATAGGCACTTTTAGACTAGAAAGAAATACAACTGTTTTCCTTTGTAGTTGTATTTTAGGTATATTTAATAAAAAAGATTATTTGATTTTGATGCATGTGCTTAAATATGGATAAAACAAGAATAAGTAGGCAATTATAGATTGAACGCTAGCAATATTTTTGAAATTTTTGCTAGATTTTTTTTATTATAATTATTAGTTTCTATATTCTTATTCTTTTTAAGAAAAAGGAAAGCAGTTTTAGTGTGATGTGGCTCACTTTAAAAACTTATTTTATGTTACTTTTATGTGAGCTGTTCGTAGATAATTGATAAAGTTTGTTTAGCATATTATTTTTTATTTTCCATTCATTATTCAAGTATTTATTGAAAAATGAAAAAGAGCAATAGCAGTAGACATCTCTTTATATAAAAAAGAAATAATAGTTTTTGCCAAGTTTGTTGTAGATATTGACACTTCACCGTAGTTTTGTTCGTCTCACTTCACAGTAGAGTTGGTCATTGCCCTTCTCTGACTCGGAAAGCTTGGTTATTGATAGTAATCACCTATACTTTCCAAAACAATCACAATAAGAAGATAATAATTGAGCTATAATTGCATCTTTATTGCTATCAGTAAACTGAAGCTTTTGACTTCGCATGGTTATAAGGTGACATGTACTATCCAAAACAATCTGTTCTACTTAATCTTGTCCTACTTACATTTCTAAATCTGGCAATAAGTCTGTGTTCTTAACTGTTAGCTTTCTAAAAATCTGTTGATACACTATTACTTTACTTATTTTTTGTCTATTCTCAAAATTTTATATGTTAAATGTTTGCACTATAAAATCTACCATGGTTGTTTAAGGTGAGTCACTATTGTCTTTCTCTACATCATAAGAGATACAAATTAAATCAAATTAGAAAAGTAGTTTTTATTAGTTTAAATTAGAAAAGGAAAGTCCTTTAGTTGGCATCATGGAAAAGAAACTAGATTACGTTCTTATCTGCAAAGAATAAACTTTTCTTAGGAATGATAACATTTTAAATACAAATATTTCTTTGAAAAGTATTAGTGCATTTATTCAATTTAAAATCTTGTCATTTATTGTTTAATATCTATTTGTCTATTTTATCACTACTTAGTTTTAGAGCAACCATTTTGTCTGCAAGTTTTAAATATTTTGCATGAAACTATAGATTTTTAATAATATCTTTTAATTATGTAGTGAATATTTACGAAATTATTTCATAAATTATAATATTTACCTATTTAATATCAGATGTATATACTATACACTTTATTAATTATTATTGCATACATTTTCTTTTATATAAATATGTAGTAGTATTAGAAGACTCGGATACCTATCGAAAACTTAATTTTTTACAATTTGGTTTTAATAAGATTTCTTACACTAGTCATGGTTAGATATTATCAAATATCTCTAATTAAGAGATTAAATTAAAACAAAGTTCATCTTTGTTTGGTTTAACATAAATCCATATATCCTTTTAAAAAAAATTGTTCAACATAAAATTTGATTTATTTATAATTAATGAAATTCTGTATAATTATTTCTTCTTTGACAGATTTATTCGCAGTTCTTCTTATTTTTTTATACAAGCAAGAATTTAAGATATAATTAAATTAGTTGAAAAGTATAACAAATCAAGTTCTCCAAATTACCTAACTGTGTATGTCAGTTACCTATGAAAGTTCTTCAAGTTACAAAAATCTAAGTTAGAAATATTATGGTAAGGAATGATAAAGATTTTTATTTTATAATAGCTTATATAAAAGAAAAGTTTCAAGATTATCTTAATCATGTAACTGAATAAAAACAGTTGCAGTTACCAACAAGTTTGATGATATTAACTTAAAAGTTTGTTTTTCAAATAAGAATTTTAGAGAAACATGAGTTATAGTGAAATAGTGAGGCAAGGTGAAAAATTGTTTCAGCAAAGTCAGATAAATGATCCTAAAGTGGAAAAACTATGAGAAAAACGATTAGTGTGGATTAGTGGATTAGTAGCATGTGTTTATTGCACTATTAATTTAAAGATCAGATAAAATGAATTGTTTTTTATCATAAGTCTCACTTGGAAAAAATCAATAACTTTTACCAAAATTATTGTCTTGTGATAAAGTAACAAGTCTGAGCAACAGTATAGTCGTAAAATTACTTTTAAGATTTTTATGGTTTTTGATTTATGGTCTAAAACAGACAAAATGATGATTCATGTTTTTTGCATCCATGTAAGGTCTTTATTATTAAAGATTTTGAAATATAATTCTCGAGACAGTCTTTTACAAACAATTATTGTAGGTTGTGAAGATTGTTTATCAATATTTCAACAATATAACATATTTTGTGGTTAACTTGATTTGTTCTATTGTTTCGTTCACAACAAAAAATAAATACGATAATCTCAGAGCTTTATCTGTTGTACACCATTTTGTTTCCTCACTATATGGTATTATTTGCTACAGTTTCAAGTGACAATCACATTAGGCATTTACAAAGATTCGCCTGAGTTAACCTAATCACAGATATGATTGTTTCAAACTACTGCTTCTATGGTTATCTTGACTGATCGAGTTAACTTCATTCAGTTTTCGTAAACACCTATTGTAGAGGTTCATGTACCCATAGAGATCTAGTTTCCATAAGTATGGAATAGATGAACATAATAAAATAAAATAAAATATTGGCAGGAGACAATCTGTACAATGATATCTCAGTGAGTAATTTGGGAGTATTATAGTGGCAATAACCTCTAGATAATGCCAACAAAATTTTGAACTAGTTCAATACTAGATCCAAATAAATGAATGAGAAACTGAGCTAAGGTATAATTGGATAACATTGAGTTATTAAAATGAACATTTTATTTGTTTCCAACAATAACATAAATTATTCCAAAAATTTAGTTTTACTTTTTAGTTATTATAAAAAATAGTCCCTTTACTTGGATTTGAACCCAGGTTTCTCAGGTGAAGCAAGTTCCTTATGTCACAGGTCTGTCAGAGCATTAACAACTACAATATTGTTCAACATTGTACAAAATCAGATTGAGAAAATATAATTATTGTTGTTTCTTTTTTGTAATGTGACATATCCAATTGTTTCTTGTTATACCAGTATAATATCATGCAATACTTGAAGTTTTTTAAAATAACTGGGGAAATAGTTGCCAAAAGCTGATGTTATACATAACTTTGTTATGCTCCACTAGTCTATGGAAATCCAGTATAAAAGAATTATATTATAATGAATTGACTTTTAAAAATTTTTCGACAATAATTATGGATTTTAATGTAAAACTGAACATTAAAATAGTGATATAATACTTCTTGTACAGATTTATGTATAGCACCATACTTCACAATGAATACCACTACTGGTGCTACTATATCTTTATAACTCTCAATCAAAACACCTTTTCTTGATATCTAAAAGTCTAAATATCAGTCATTAATGAAAAAATTCGAAGAAAAAAAATGTAAGAAGAGATACTTTTTAGAAGTATCTAATGTTCTGAATGCAATTTCTCAGAAAAAAAAAACAAACAAATTAGGAAAATCTGAAATAAAATATAAATAAAATAAAATAACTGTTATATGTAATATTTTAGTTCAAGTTTCCGTTTTAATATTTTTACGTAACATCTAATAAATTCTCTACTAATTAGCCATTCAAGACAATTAAAGATAGTTTTCACAAAAAAATGCTTTACTAACTAATTTGCATAATTTGGTACTTTTTATTTAATAGTTAAAGGGAAAAATAAAAAGTAAATGATTATAAAAAATAGTCTTGATCCAAGATTACCTTATAACTTCGTTTAAGTTATAACCAATGTACAACCATTAATAATTACTCTGAGACTGTATTTTTCTAATTAGGGTCTTTACAGTACATATTTATCTAATTTGTATCTCTTGTGATTCAAAGAATTGCGATAGTTCAACCTTCTTGTCAACCATATTTGTGTCAAATGAATATTTTAAATTGAACTTATTTGAAGCACATAAAGGTTATAAATAACTACATTTGAAATGCATTTCATAAAGAACAGCATACTCAGTTCAATTAAGATATTCGTTTAAAATCTCGATGTTAGAAATTTCTTTTCCAAGTGTATAGTGCTATTACATTGATAATGTTAACACATATACACAGTTTAATACAAGACAAGTTAAACAACCTTTTTATAAACATACACAAATATAAATTATTACAAATGTGGCATAATTGATTAAAATTAATATTCTAAAATTGATAAATATTCAGGCTATATCAAAAAACAAATTATTATAAAATATTCTGAAAGTAAAGGTATTATATTTTAGTGGTCAGAAGGAAATTCTCAGATGAAGAATAAAAAACAGAATTATCCTAGAAACTTAACTTGAAAGTATATACATACAGAATACCTACACATCACCAGAATCTAAGAATTAAAATGTTTTATACCATATTAAGAATAACAAATTGCTTTTTATGTTGAGAAAATTCATTTTAGAATCCAATTGAGAATTCTTTTTAAACCATACAGTAATTAAATCCATTTAGAAAAAAATAAATATCAATTATATAATGCTTTTTCATTTGCACAAAATTCATGGAAACAAATATACTTTGACACAGAAATTATTAAAAATTTCTAAAAGATTATGACCACACAATCATTATAAAATAACACAACTAACGTAAAATAATTTCTTTGATAGCAAAATTTGTCAAAAGTACGTATTACAGTAAATAATATTTTTTTTTTATAAACGCAAAATTATATGGAACAATGTTTTCATTGTTTAAATTTGGTACGTAGTAACAGTTTTGATCACAGATCTAAATTTTGTCATTATTATTATTATTGTTAACATTAGTATGACAAAAAAAAACCAAAATCGTGCTATTTTAAGTTATTGTATTTTTGTGCTGATTTGCACGTAATGTAACACGCAAACACATGGTTACTCTAATTTTGTCTTAAGTTGATGTTGTGTTTTTACTTTGTGTTTCACAGAGTCTGCACTTGCAAGCTGTGGCATGATTCTTGTGTGAATTAAACTAATATGCGATATACCTATACCTAATAATTGAACTTTTAGTGCATTTGTCCAATGCAAACATACTTCAAAATTCTTATTTCTCTTTGTTGAGTTTAATAAAATGTTAACTTTTTTTTACATGAACTTTTTAGTTTAATCTCATTAGATTATGTTGCTGTTATGTTGCATATTACGTTTATAAATATGAATGAAATCTGGGCAGTTTAAAAGTTTCATATAGGTTCTGCATGTTTTCTTTAATATTTTAGTAATTAGTTTTTATACAGGTAAAATATATTTGAAATTTCAATTCATTACTGCTATTGCTGTAGCTTTGGCATGGTTGGTGTGACTGTAGTGCATACCATATGGTATAAATGATGTGTAATATAAGATTTTATTGTTGTTTCCCACTTATTGATATATCTGTTTTTCCAGTTAGAAGAGGAATTTTTCGGCATTTATTTTTCAGCTAACGTTTTACAAATAATAATGAAGACAAATGCATACATCAAGCTATAAGATGAGCTCTGAATTTAATCGTGATATCTAATAGCTATGCTCTATTAATTAAAGGCTTGTTTGACTTGAATGATGTTTTTTTATACAAGATGTAAATAAATAACATTGACAATCTGATAGGGTAGATTGGTGGTAACTAGTCAAATATTTTTTCAAAGAGAACTTATAGTTGATCTGTCTTTGTTACAGAGTTACCAAACATCACTGTTTTTATATAAATACAGCAAACGAGCTTGTTAAATTTATACTAGGGCAGCTTCAGTTTTTAATTTATTAATACTATTGTAGTAGCACTTGTCATAAATAGCCATTAGTGATATTGTTGAGTACTGAATAGTGCTGAAAGACAAATTTCCAAAAATGTCAACTTTTTGAAGGTATGGTTTTAATGTAGCTGGTTTTAATTAGTTGGGATTTTTGCAATTGAAGGAGTCAACAAAAATGTTAAGAATATATCTTAAACATTGCATAGATAACTTTTAAAATTTTAAATTTAGTATATGTGGAATAGGAAAGTGGATGCAGTTAAGTTATACGTATATATCATTAAGTAGTTTTCTGCAGTAACTGCATTTGTATGTGTGCTTTATGTCGTTTCAGTGTCTTAATTCAGAATATTCAAACTACTTTCATATTTCAAGAAATTATCTTTTAAATTAAAACCTATTAATGTTTTTTTTTTGCTTAACTTCTAAAGCGATTTTAACTCAGCAATTACTTTTTATCTCTATGTATTTTGAGTTACCTACATGAAATGCTCTTCATTATAATCATAACATCTGTCATGTAGCAAATTACAGTAATGGTAATAATTATTGAATATTCTCTAAAACGTCAACTTACCTGAAAATAGCATATAACATTGTAACATGTTCCTATAAGGCATCTGCTATTTATTTGACAAGCTTGCATGATCGATACTCTCGGGGATGTTGAAAACTCCAATTCTGTAAACTACCATTAAATTTCTCTTGTGAAACATACATACAGTTTTCAAATCATATTATTTTTTAAAACTTCCAAATTGGATGTTCAACATTAGGATATATCTTTGTTCTGTTAATATGTTAGAAACACCATGCGATATCAAGAGGAAACTTTTTTATATGTTTATTTATTGTACTATTTGACAAATATAGTTGACACAGTTATCAAGAACATATATGTAGGAAATGATCAGGTACACTTTTCTAAACACCCTTTATTGTGGTGCATTTGTGAACAATCAAATTAAGCTGAAAAATAACAAGTTATTAAAAGAGAATATTCAGTTTGATTATAAAAACTAAAATGAACTTTTTTATTTATAGTTGTATTGTTATGTATGTTTTGTTTTGCTCCTATATATGTGAGCTTTCTTTATTTTAACTTTTAATATTGCATATGGTATGCACGTGCGGTGTGGATATGATGAAAAGCCTTATGGCAAGTAGATTAAAATGCTTAAGCTAGGATGGATGAATGATTTGACTTAAATAACTTATAACATTTTCAGTACCAAGTATTTTATGTAAATAAGTTATATATAATTTTTTTTGTTTTTATAAATAGAATCATAATAATAATTGGAGATTTTATAAAATTTTTGTTAATTCAGTGTAGTTTAGATAAACAACTATTCAATATTGCCTTTATAAATTAAACAAGGATGCTAGTTTTAAATTTATTTATGAAATATAAAAAAAAGACTTTGATAGTGTAATGATAAATAAAATTGATATTGTAAAATTGGTTTGTTTATTAAAAGGATTGAATTTTGAATATCTAGAAGTACAATACTGAATAGTTGATTTACTAAAAGACATTATTAATACAAACTATATTTACATAAATGCTGCTACATAAATTATTTATGTGTTAAAATGTTTCTTAAATTCTTATAATGCTTAATTTCTTAAATTATATTTATTTAAACACGTTAATAAATTCCTATATTTGTTTTGTAGTATGCTATACACCTGCAAAACATTTTCTATACATATACATAATTTATGATCTAATTCTCTATTCTCCTGAATGATCTAATATTGAAGGTGTGAAGCAACTACTGTGAATGTCTAGCTTATCAGCGCATGAGTAGTGCTACCCGTAGAGCTTTAGAAAATATCTTTCTAAATCAACTAATAGTATTTTCTGTTTATGGGCCGTGTAGATAAGCTGGACAGCTCGTTTTCAAGATCACGCTCAAGTTCCATGAGCTCATTAGAGAACATCACATCTGAGGCAATTCAGTGTCTCGCATTTGCTGATTCTTATACTCGAAAATCAGGTTAGTTTGCACTTAAATAAATAAAACTTTGTATAACAAGGGAAGAAAGTGCATTTTTTGTTCTCTGGATAAAGTTTAATGCTTGATGCACAAAATTGAATAAAAGATTGTTTATCTTCCAGAACCAGCCACTTTAATACCAACGCTATGGGTGGGAACCAGCTTAGGATCTGTTCTAACAATTCTTATAACACCGCCTGACCCTGATAGTCGTTCTTCACAGCCAGTTGTAGTATCACTTGTTGGAATTACAATATTCCGATTAAAAGGGTCTATTCTTACTATGTCCTTTTTGGATTGTAATGGAGCTCTCATTCCTTATTCTTATGAGTCGTGGAAAGATGATAATAGAGAAAGAAGAGATAGTAAGTAACATCAAGATTTGATATAGAATTTGTCTTATATACCTACTACTTTAGGAACTCCTACTAAACAAAATAGAATGAGTCCAACATTAGGTGAAAGTCAAAATCGTGATTCATTTGGTGACAGACAGTTTGTTGTTATTGCTAGTGAAAAACAAGCCAGAGTGGTAGCTTTGCCGTCTCAAACGTGTGTCTATCGTCAACAAATAGCAGATACAGATTTTGTTGTTAAAGCTGAAATTATCTCTTTAAGAGGTATCGCAATTTTAGTACTTTTTATAATTATTATTATAAGTTGGTTCTTTAAGGTACTTTAACACTAATTATTATATTTACAGATAGTGTCTGTTTAGTATGCTACGTTTCAAATGGCCATCTAGTAGCTTATTCCTTACCAAGTTTAAGGCCACTTATAGATATTGATTTCCTGCCTTTATCAGAGCTTAGGTAAGTTTGAATTGTAAAATAGATACACTTGTTTTTCATCACAGCGATAGCAGCGCTGCACTTTGATAGCCTTGGGTTTCTTTACTTTGTGCTCAGGTTTTATTGCATGGGTGTCAAGTAACCATTTTACTAATTCTAAGGTGAAATAACTGGCCATTTTTAAATTTCCTAATTATTAATGTATATTTATTTATTATTATTCTTCATTTCATTTTATTTGAATAATTCTTTCAAGGCATTTTTTGTTTGTTTAAAAATTAAGATGTTTGTTAAAATTAATTTCAATGTTTTGTATTTTTTATAATTTTTCTAGTTTGAATTTATATAATATAAGGTTCAGCTTGATTCTAGTTTTGAAGTTTCTTATCTCTTCAGTTTTGTTACTTCATTATTTGTTTATTAGTTGTTTTTCTATCAATATTGTTTATCAATAACAAATAGAAAAGTATATCTTGTTCATTTAAATTTTACTAGTGTATATTTGCTCTAGTGTGTTTCACATAAAAAGCAGATTTTCTTCATAAACAAATTACTACTTTACATATACATCTTTTTATAGTAATGAAATTATAATGTTCAAATAAGATTTCAAATCTGCTGTTAAGATGTGAAATAGACTATACTAAAATAATTTTGGAATTAATTATATCTATCGAAAAGTCAACTTACGTAATGGTATGTGTGAAGTTTAATAATGGTCAGCTTTTTAATAATTTTTTAATAATATTTATAATAATAATGCACATCTTTAAAGTCATACATTATCAAGAAAATGTATAGAATCATTTCATGCAGCACAGTAATACATCCGTAGATAAATTATAAATTAATAATAATCTTCAGTGCTTAAGTGTTGATTTTTTTTGTTTGCTTTTTAAAAATTAGATGAACTACTTATAAAATATCAAAGAATACTTTCTTGTATTGTATGTACATATATTTAAAGAATAAATTAGCTCATGTACATAAGTAAATTACTGTTTATAAGATCCATTCACAGATTTATTTCATAAGGTATTTTCATAATGTAAAGCAAATCTTTATATGCTGCATGTTATTATTCTGTATATAATATAATGTATGCACCCTTGTATTATATTTTTAATATGTAATTCACACAGTTTGAATATAGCAATGGTGTGCATGTTAAACTACAGCAGCAAATATTAACACTGGAAGTAAAAAGAGATACTAAAAGATATGTGTTAATACATAATTAATAAAATAGCTGTTTAGATTTCCTGATGTGGAGCACAACCTCTTTTCTAATATCTTTTAGCCTCACAATTACTGTTTTAGACAAATCGTACTTCGATCTGTATTCTACGCCCTAGTTTGCTTCTAACGTACCTTGCTATACTAGTTTCCAGACACAATCTAACAAAGGCATAGTAGACCCAATGTTATCCATTTGGGGACAACAACTCATTGTTAACGAGGATACTGACCAGTAAGTCACTTACACCACAATTGGAAAAATTTCAGTTATATAGAGCAAAAAGTTACAGTTCAACAGCTTTCATATGTAGAAAAATTAAGACATTATTTGTGTATTTATTTTTTGATACAAGAACAATCAACCATGTAAAAAGGAGTGCTTTCTATTATTATTTATCAAGAATTTAGTGAGTCCCTGTTCATGTATTTTTTTTTTCTTTGATTTTTAAAATTATTTATAAATAATACACTTTTGGCGCATGATTTTTTTTTAATTTATTATTTGCATAATTTATAAATAAGACCCTTTTATGCTGGTTTTACACTAAATTTTTAAATTTAAAAAGATACTCATAAACAGAAAATCAGGTACTTATTTAGAAACAAAAAAGAATTTTGAGTTTCTATGTAAGTACACTGATATATTTACTTTTGAACATTGTAAAGTTATAAGTGATTCATAAGTTTATTTTTCATTTCTTTGAATATCTAATTTTCAAAGTGTTTGAAGTTTGAAATCTAAAGACTAATTTAATTAATAAGTTTGGGAATTTCATTTCATTTAAGGAAAGATAATATTTCAATTAATTACTTTTACTACAGCCTCCTTTTTATAATATCCATTTCAATCTGTTTAATAAATCACATTTCAATTAGCAATTTCATTGCAAAGTTCAATATAAATGATTAATACCTACACCCATTTTGTTCTTGTGATCGTCTTATGGTAGACATAAAATGTTCAGTTCGCATCTAGAATAATAGAAAAAATGCAGTTTATTAAACAAAAATAGCAAAAGTATTGTTAAAAAAGATATATATTAGTTAAAAGACTGGCATCTTAAACCTTGCTGACACAGGTATCATAGTTTTACTAGCAAAACAGCACCTCTCTAGTTCAATCACTCTTGTCTAATTGGCTTTATAGCATAATTTCTCAAAAGCACTGCATTTTGTATGTGCATGGTTTTCAATAATAGACATATCTTCATAGGGAAAAAAGATCATAGGTAGATTGCATGATTTTGTTGCATAATAATAACATGTAGAATGTTTTGCAAAATATTAAGTAGATACCATACCTACTACCTACAAATCTGATTTTCTTGTGGCTGAAAAGTATGTTAAATATTTGTGTAATTTTCTACAAAGATAGAACATTATGTAGTAGCTGTAGTTCTATTCTATTTAGCTAGCAACAGATGATTCAAAAGCTAATTGGACCATCCCACAAAACTTATTTTGAGAAAATAGCATTTTAACTTCAGTCATTCTAAATTCAAATCACAGATAATCAAATTTTATTGTGGTGAAAAAGAGAATATTTTTTCAACTACTGTTTAATCTTTTTTCATGATTATGGCTTTGAAATCAGAATATGATATAATCGTAAGGTTCAGGTCCAACAAAGATTTCCCAATTTGATGAAAACCACTATTAACCTATAATATAATAAAGGATTTGCGATGGTTTACAGGAAAAAATTAAAAACAAGTTTACAGTGTTTGGGCTTTTAATTAAATTTCTGGCTCAGTCTGATGATATCAAATTAGATCATCAAATTCTAGCGTGAGACACAGGGCAAATCTGTGGTTCTTATTTCTCTCTAGTCATAATACTTTAGCTGTCCAGTTATATAATGATAAAAGGATTTTAAATAATGAACTTGTAAAGGTCAAAATTGGCTTTTCTCTTTGAGTGTTCAAATAACTCATGTTGCCCATACCCCAATTCAACTGTACAGTATAATCTGACCAATATTGTTTTAATAAAAATGTAAAGTGAGTGCGTTAGTTCACACTCTATTTTATTTTTTATTGTACTTTTTTACTACATATTGAAATACTTAGCAATTGTACATGAATATCAAGATTATTTTATCATCTCACCTATCTACTACAGCAAAAAGTATGATTATCGTATTAGTATTTGCAGAACATTCTTCATATATTTTTATAAAACTTCCATTACGCTGGTAGAATTGAATTTACATAAGCATTTTGTGAGTATTGTTTTCAATGCTGACTAGTTACAACTTTTTTGCAAATAAAAAGAAATATTACACAGCAACCCTTTATTATAAAAATAATTGTAAATAGTAAAAAATTAAATCGTAATTATATAGGTAGGTATATTATTATTGAAAATATATAGATATTTAAAAAATAAATAAGTAAGATTGAATCAATTTGTATTACATCTTGCAAGGGTTATTTCATAATTTTTTGCAAAAAATGTCCAATAAACAACATATGTGTTGCCTTTTGGCCTTAAACCTCTATTTGTGATTGAAATTTATGCATCGTTACCAGATGGCTCGTTTCCATTTCCATAAATTCATGGAATGATAAATGTTTTACGGTTAATTGCCTTCCATTGTTTGTGTATCCTTGTTATTTAAAACCTTTAAAAACCTTTTTGAATAATCTCTAATGTGTGGAAGCAATTTGCAGAATGCTCTTCAAATGTGCATCGTTTCGATTTTTATTGAATGCTTTTAAAATTACCAATATGTGTTTTCTTTTCTTACCTCGATGGTCAAATTCCCATTTTTTTGTTTATCATCATATTATAAAGTATGCATTTGTGAAAAGTTATTTAAAAACCCTTGTACACATGTTCATTCTTAATTTTGCATGTACCCAGAAAATTCATATATAAAAACCAATTAAAGATTTTAGGCTGTACAGTAAAATTATATCTAGCAAGTCAATTATTATACATATATAGGTCCAAATCAATTATTTTCTAATCTACAATTAAAATAAATTATATTGTTAAAATGATAGGAACCTACATATTTTAGAAAATATAAAATGTAGGATGAAGTGGGATAAGAGAGATTTTATTGCAATACAATGCAAACAATGAAAATTTAGACAAACGTACAAATTCATTTTTTTTATATTAGATAGTAGATTTAATATAACAATATTTAAATATGTAAGTCATATTCTAATCATATATAATTTTAATTACCTACTCTATTGTTTATATTTTACATGAAAATGCATTTTGCAAAATAAATGTATCTCGATTAAATATATGGATATAATATCACGATGTAAATTGCAAGCAATTTATTCTTAATTGATGAAAAAAAATAAGGTAAGTTAAAATCTCTTTCCCAAATGTTAAAATATAAATAATTTAAAGCACTTAATCTTTACTTAATTAAAGTTATTATTTTCAATAACCCACTTCATTCTATGTTTTTACAAACTATTATAAAGAAGAGAATCATAGCCAACATTTCACTCTCTTTAAAATACAATACTGATTCCATAAATACATAGTTTTTCAAGATCTATGAATAATCTGAACTGTTAGAGAGTTTTAAACGTATCTTTATTATACAGTTATTTTTTGAATTCAATACATTCAGAAAAAATTAAAATTATTATACAAATTCTCATTGATTAATAAGCAAATAAGATAGTTTAAAAATAAATCAAACACGTGTATATAATGATTATAGGATCAGCCGGACATTCTGCTTCAGCAACAAGGGTCATGGCCTCTACTTGTGTTCTCCTTCTGAACTACAAAAATTCACTCTGTGTACAGAATTTTGGTAAGAGCTGTAATATTTATTAGATTTTCAATATAAATAAATAACTTTTGTTTAACTTAGTTGAACCTCATACCTAGTCATTAATGGAAGTGTCAGTTTATCTGTTTCTGCAGTTTTTGATTGTGAGTTGTGAATTGAAAAATGACATCCTAATAAAACAACTTTATAGTACACAAATTCTGAATATCACTAATACTCTTTCATTGTTTTAAAAGTTTGTTTAAATTTTGTTGATCTTTACCAATTAATTATTAATCTACTTACTATGCTTTCACCACATTGTTTTGTTTTAATGGGTTCATTTTTTTACTATTGTGGTGCTTTATTAATTATTTTAGCATTACCCTTATTGTAACTAGCAAATGAAGTTCATATTGAGTTTGGCCATGAATTCAAATTGGTTAAATGAAATATTACAAAAGTGCTGTTGCTTTTTTACATTTTAACAAAAGAAAGATGTGATGATAAAGTCACTCTTCAAAGTTCAGTTTGGGGTAGTACCGTGTTGTAAACAATAGACTTTCTGTGTACTAGATCATTTTTATTATAAATTGATATAGTATGTTCAGAAAAAAACATCTGAGAATGCAAAGCATAACCACAACGAACTCTGTTTTGTTACTTTTTTCAAATTTTGGCGGCCATTTTGACCACGTTCCCGAAGTGACATCAAAAAACTAAAAGTGTACGTATCTTTTATTTTTTGATGTAGAATACGAATCTAAAGTAAAAAAATTTTGAAGGTTTTTTAAAATTTCAGTGACCATTTTGACCATGTTCCCGGAGAGTTATCAAAAAACGAAGACACCATGTTGTCTTTAGTTTTTTATGTACAATCCAAATCTGAAGTCAAAATTTCAAAATTTAAAAAAAATGCGGACAAACCGACAGACTTACGTCGCAAATTTTAAAAATCGTGTTAATTCTGTGTGTAAAATACATGTTCTAAATATTTCTTTGTCAAATTTTTAAATGCAATTTTGACGTTAAATGTGCTGTATGCAACGATGTCAGATTTCAATGACAAAATTGTAGTCAATTTTGACGTCAAATTTAACACCGTGTCAGCCCTTAAAACTACACCACCAAAAAACTTAAATGTCATTTCAATTGTCAATGTCAATGTCATTTGATTTTGATTAAATTAATCAAGCCTCAATTTTTTCATAATAAACAGTTGAAATTAGGGTTATAATCTTATAATATTATATTTAAATTCAAATATGCATTCTAAATAAGACGTATGTCACTAAAAATATCATGGCCTACTTTTAAGGTTTTTCTTTTCCAATCATAGGTATACTCCATTCACGATCTTTCTGCATCATAACAGGCCATGCTTTCATTTTGTTAGGTTTGAAGTGTTTTCTTTTTTTTTGAAAATTGTCGTACCTGCAGCTGCATTTGGCGCTGTTGCACGATCAAATATTTTGCATAAACGTTTAGTACCGATTAGTTTTGTTTTGTTAAAAAGAAATCAAGTTTTCCTTATATTTACAGTTACAAAAAAAAGACAACAGCATGAGGTTAAACTGTCATAAAATCATAACCTTAAAGCACAATAAGATTTGACAAGCCGAGTTAATAGATAAACAGCTCCTGTTTACAATACTCACACTGTCATTCTTCCACAGCTATATACGACCCAGAAACATCATAAACTCTGTATATTTATGTCTCAGTTTTCTACTTCAATGATAGAGAGTTCTATAGGCTACAAGTCTGTCATACTTTCAAAATTTAGAAAATGGAGAAAAGCCTTGAAAATCAGTTATAAAAATTTTATAGATAAAGAGTGAACAAGATTACTAAATAAATAATAAATAACCTTTTTTGAGACAAACAAGATATACAGATCTCACTTTCTATTATCTAGAACATGCAAAAAAAGGTTCCAGAAAGATTAGAAACATTGGAGTCAGTTTCAATTTGATGTGAAATGACTGTTAAATACATCACAGGAATAATGAGACTTTTGTAGCAATAAGAGGAAACATAGAAATTCTCAATAACTTCCACGTATAGTCTGTCTTTTATATGGACCAATAGTTTAAATGGCATATTTTCTATTTCATTTAAATTTTTTGTGCTTGTTTCCTATAGTTGAGAATTTCTACAATACTTTCTTGAAAACATTAGTTATTTACATATTGTCTCCATTTATTTCTAAGAAAAATTCATGAAATTGTAACAATGTACAAGAATATTAGAAATGTTCTGTTTAATAGCTCAAACCTTCCTGACATGATGGGAGAATTATTCTTACCTCTGGATATGCCTGAAGCACCTAAAGAAGGTTTCTTTAAAGGATTGTTTGGAGGCGGACTTAGATCTTTAGATAGAGAAGAATTATGTAAGTTAACACTCTATTATACATCTCATGAAAGTTGATAGTTGTTTCTAGAGACCGGAAGCTCGGGCATCATTTGAGAGATAGCTTTTAGAAAAAATAAAATTTTTTACAATCTAATTTTACGATAACAGGGTTGATATGTTTTAAAAATTGACCATTTAAACTCATTTATATTTTAAATATACTATTATTCATGGAAATTTGTATGGTAACATCACTCAACACATACATTGGAAAAGAAGGAATATACAGTGGAACCTTCATAAGTCGAACTTCTGTAATTCGAATTTCTTTTCAACTCAAAATTTATTGCATCCCCTTGCACTTTGTATACTAATTGCATAATTTTCCATAACTATATTTTCTATAACTCGAACTAATAATCGCGCCCCTTGGATTTCGAGTTATGGAGGTTTCAGTGCATTCAGATGTTATAGCCTTCTATTTACAGAAAATAGATAAGGACAGCATTAAAAGCAGTAGGCATGATCACAAATAAATCTGGGCTCTGTTATCTTGAAATTTGTTTCTTTTTTTTTTTTTTTAAAGTGGTATCAATGAGTTTTCAGTTTTTCTTTAGTTTACCTGTGCTGTACAGGGTGTTTCACTGAAAACTCCCAGGCCCAATATATCAGTAATTAGAAAAGATATTTGAATTTTGTAAACAGAATTTGCTAGCAAGTAAAAATAATTTTATTTGTTTTGTGCTATTCTGTTTATTTTAATTTTGGTTATTCTCCTGATGTCTTTAAATGTCATAGAAATGCTTCTGATCAGAGCTCTTTGAGATTTTACCAAATGGAATTCAAAACAGCTTTATTCTTCTTATTCTTGTATAATTTTGACATTTATTTGATTTACACAACTTTTGTCAATCTGTGCACACTAAGAGAGGATGTGTAGGAAACTTTTCATTTGGGCAATTTATGAATTTTAAACATAACGATCATATGAATGATGTAACTATCAACTTTCATAACAAAGATAATATTATTAAAGATTCTGTTACAAACGAAAAATCAAATTCCAGTTGGAGAAGCAAGTGGAAAAGCTAATAAATCTGTAGCAAAACATATACCAGGCAGTCTTCAAGAACTTGGTGGACGTGCATCAACTGCAGCTAGTGAAATAAATAGAGCACACAAGCTAGCATTAGAACGTGGTGAAAAGCTGAATCAGTTAGAAGAACGAGCTGAACGTATGCGAAGTGAAGCAGAGAACTTCTCACAAACAGCACATGAACTTATGCTCAAGTACAGAGACAAAAAGTGGTATCAATTGTGAAGTGTTTACTTGTTCGCTACTGTACAGATTTCATACTAACGTATAAGTAGAATTGTAGTCAATAAAAGCATACTATATGCTATATACTGTAAACTGTTACAAACAAATAATGTTGAGTCAGTAAAGAGAGCTTTTTATATGCAGGGTTGTTTGGATAATGTATTTCACATTTTAATAAGAAAAATCAAAAGAAAACTTAAAAAAAGTGTTACATAAAATTACATTTATTACATTTTGATTAATATTAATAAATTTCTATTTAAATAATTTCATTATACTGCCTTGTATAATAAATAATTGAAAAATTCAATGTTAAAGAATAACAATTTAAAATATGAGAATCATTTTTTCATTAAACAGTCCTTTTCTTAATAATATAAAACATATCAGAAAAACAAACTTAAGTACAAACAAACTTAATTTAATTAACTTAAAATAATCTAATTAATGTGAGAGCAATTTCAGGAATTTTTTCTCAACGGCCTATTATCTTGATTTTTGTAAGAAATTAAAACCCCATAAAATAACTATCAAAATTATACTTGATGAAATGCAGTTATGTGTTTTAATGTCTAATTATTTAGTTTCTTAATTACTACTATGTGCATTGATTCTTAAAAATTCTTATAAGAGTTTGTTTCGATGAAAGATTTTACGAAGATAAATCATTTACATATGGACCTACAAACATGAAAAATTAACAAAAATAAGTTTTAAAAATGAAATACATATATGTAATCAACAAAATATTTGTTTGTGACAGAGTGCATTTTTAAAACTATCTATGCAGTAGGTTCTTGTACTTAATGCGAATTGTGATATTCTATTCTGCCTGGGGATAGTTTTTTAACCTATACTATTATTTATTACTCTTTACATGAGGCACAGATTCTTTGTATAATGTATATGAATGATAAAACATAACTTTATAGCTGTTAGAATAGGTTTTTAATGACAACAAACTAATATAATGTACTTGAATCGTTACTACATTGTTACTTTAGATACATTTACTAAGTCACTATTACAATTTACAATGAAATTTTGACAAAAAGAAGGGTTTTGGAGTTTTGTTAAAATTTTGTAGCAGTTTCACTCACATATGTAGCAAGATTATTTATAGATAGATTCTTAATAGTCACTGGTTAAATATTTTATGAGATAATAGAATGCATAGTTAATTCTGTGTATTGTAAGATGTAAATGCTTTTAAGAATTTGAAGTTTTATACTCATAACTCAATCAGAATATTATAGTAAAATAAACAAAAATTTGTTCTATTGAGAAATTATCAATTTAAACTGTTATATTGCTGTACAACTTTTATTTTAAGATGTAAATACTTATTTGGCGACATTGATGAATATTTTTATATGTAAACTTGGATATTTTAAAGTCTATAGCAGAATTAAACATACATTCTCTTTCACAAAATATTCTTCTAGTAACCAAACAGTTTGTCAGATATTGTACATAAATTATGCAAATTCACAAAAAGCATTAGAAAAATTATATCACTGCTATTTAAAGCAATTTATCGGTATGAATATTGACTTAATATGCAATAAAAGTGCTTATTAAAACTACTGTCAATAATTAAATTGAAAATATGTAGTAAATGAGTTGTAAGGATTGTTTGAATTTCTGAGTAGAACTGCTACATTTGTTTAATGATGGTACAAGGCAAAATAGATAAATAACTTATTAACAGCAAACACTGGCTATGCAGTTATTGTAAATATGTTTTGTTATTTTTGTATTTATTTATTGCAGTTTGAGCATTTGATTACCCAGTTTTTTATTGTGAGAAGTTTTGTAAGAAGAATAGATAGCTGCAACATATATTACAAGAACTTGATTACTATAAATGATAGTTATGTATGTGTTCTGATCATATTTACATATTGTTTAGTAAAAACCCCATAGATAACTTTTTTATGCTAGTTTATGTCATTTTTACTAATGCAATTTTTAACGTTTAACCTAAGAGAGTATTCCATAAGGATCAAAAATACATACATAAAGCAAGTTTTTCTTGCAACTATAAAAGTATATGCAAATTTATTCAAGATTAAAAAAAGAATATATTTTAGTAGTAGCTCTATATATCCTCTAACGTTTATTTGTTGATGTTCACTATTATATTACTTGAATGTGTGAATATCAGAATTGAATCTATTAGCCAATTTGTTTTATAATTTAAGGTCATACCTATTAGATACTTAATTGCTAGGTTTATTTCAAAATTAGTATTTTATATACCCGTACCTCAGAGGCAAACTAAGTCTCATTTTCTCAAAAATTAATTTATAATAATGTACTTCACCTCCTGAAACATTTATTCAGCAAATTTGCTTAAAAATAACTAAGAAATTCAATTTGTTACAACACCTAGCAGTACTCTATAATGATCTGTCGAGATCTCTCATTTACAGTTTGTCTAGAAATGAATTTACTTCCGTGTTAACATGACTAAGTTTATTTTAAAAATGTTTTTTGATGTCTTTTCTGAAAATGTAGGTAACAATAAAATTTATCATCATCATGAATTTTCTAGAGTTTAGTTTATCATTTTATATATTGACTATATTGATTTCATATTATTAAATTAATTCAATGATGTTTAAAAGGTTATTTCCAAGTCTTTTCCTCATTTCCAATCTTCAGTCTTTTCCTCATTTCCATTCTTCAGTCTTGTTACCCTCTTTTTGATTAACAAATTTGGTAATCCCATTTATTTAAAATCGTATACACATTAACTGTAAAAGTTAATGTGTTGCTTTTCAAAATTTATAATCGTAAGCAAATTCTGCAGTACAGATTATACAGAATTCTTAAGATCATCTACTACAAAATTTGCATGACTCTAAATTTTCTCAACTTAAAATGATGCTAAATATTGTCTATAATTATAATGAATTTTCAAATATTATAAAAGTCATAAACTGCACGAATCTCTCTAAGGTTGATAAGTTTTACAGTTTACAAATCTTGCCAATTCTTATATACCTTTATTTTACTTGTATTCCTGTACTTCATTTTATAAGTTTAAATTATATGTATATAGGTATATTTGCATTAAACAGATATATTTAGTGACTGTTACACTATTGTTGTTTCTCTAGCCAAGTAGAACTGAGTTGATAGATAATTTTATTTATGGATACGCTTATCAAACAAACCCCCAATTATAATCTCTCAATTTGTAAATATTGTATTGAAAGTTATAAATTGAGTAGTCAATGTAAATAAATCCCCACATCGCTTTCTCTTCTTCCTCCTGCAAATATTTAAGTATTATATTGGAAGACAATAAGCTCCGCATTATTTCTTGTGTTATTGCTGCTCTCTGACAATTATAGATTTTTATTAGTATGATTGACTACAGAAAGCAAAACATTTTAATGCTTTTATTGTTGAAATTGTTTTGTCTTCCTACATGTATAGTGAAATAATAAATGCCAAATGTACCTATTTAATTAAATCAAATGTGACGTACATGTACGTAGTCAGTAGTATGAATGTTACTACTTATAAGTAGCCAAATGGTTAGTGATTGAGACTCGTCACACTGATGTCACTGTAATATAAGAACATCCATCCTAAGTTTAGAGTTAATTCATCTTATATAATGTTTCTCAAACTGTTGTAAACATATCAGATTAAATGCTGGAGATTTGTGAAGTCTGTATGTAAGATTATTAGAAAAAGAAAATTGAAATTTATTTTTTTTTATACCAACAATGTATGCTTGATTGTTAGTGAAGATGTAAATGATATGTTTTCAACGTAAGTTTGAGAACTATTGGTCTAAAGCAAATATTAATATATATTCTATAAATTTAACACTATAGTTTACTTATTGTTTGCCATTTTTATATATTTTATTTAAAACTTGTTGTACTTTTAAGTAAGATTAGCTTAAGAATGGGAACAATTGTTAAAAAATAACTTAAAAAATGCTTGATTAGCTACCCCTGTCTGTATTCTCAGGTTATTATTAAAGATCCTCGTATGAGGAATTGTTTAAAATTTGTTAATTTTCATGTTAAACGTTTTTAGCAGATGCAAATTAGCACACACTTGTCATTTTACAGCACTTCTAAATTAAACAAAAACAAAAGTGAGAGAAAAGAGTATATATGAAAAGGAATTCTGAGAATACAATATAAGTGCTTATCGTCACTACCAATGACTTTATAATCATAATAATATTATTAAACTTTATACAGTTATGATATATTGCAGTCATAAAATTGTAAAAAAAATTATCTATTATATTAATATTGCATTAAAGTTTTGTTCCCATTTCAGATATTTTTCTTGAATCTGTTGAGTCAAATAAATTATAATGCAAAAGTATATTAGTAGCTATTGTTCAATAAAATAAAGAATGATTTGTTTAATAATACTTGCATTTTTATTCAAAATTCTAACAGATCAACAGTTCAAATATAATAAGTAAATCATGGGAGCAGTGTTTTCAAGATACCGCAAAACAATGTGATTGAATTCTAATGCACGGCACCTTTGTCAGGAGATACAAAACTTAACTGCTATTTTTCTTCATAAATCTTTTAGGAGAAGATCAACCACAAAGAGCTGATTTTTGTGAATTAATGATGAAAAAATGTAATGTGGAACCAGATTTCCTAAGAATATGCTTTTACAGATTTACAGATGAATGTATGTTTGTGGCCTTATTTAAAATCTAAAGTATACTTTTCATGAACTCATCCTAATCTAGACTTACTACAGGATAAAATTACCAAAATATGTATTAATATTACATCAAGGATAATATGAAACACAACGCAAAGTTTTTACAGTAGGTTAGGCCATTGCCTAGCTGTAAATGGTGGATTATTTGAACAATTACTCTAATATTATTACAGTAAAACCTCCCTTAGGTGGACACCTGCCGTGACAGGCAAACTGTCCGCCTGTGAGAGGTGTCTGTCTAAAAGAGATAACATCAAATAAAGACAAAAAATATAAATTAGGATTATTTATTAAAAGATTTCTCACATTTTATTAAAATAATCATTTATTGTACATCGTTTGATGTTTTTAAATTTATTTTTTAAAATCTAGTTTTCTACATGTAATATTAAAGAATTGGTGTTTTCTAGAGCAATAAAATCATTTGATTCAACAAAATATTTTTCCAGGTCTTTTAACAATGCGTACGTCTCATCCATAAATTTTTTATTTATGAACTATTTTCATTTTTATCTTATGATTGTGTTATTAAAATATGCTTTTACTAGTAGAAATACACATTAAAGCACTTACCTTTGGTTTTAATAAATTTTCTTTTTTGTTGTGAATTGCCGACTTCTGCATCTACATCCCACATCTGACAGCCCGTAACTGTCCGCCTGAGAGAAGTAAATTTCCTATAGAACTATTTAATTTTATTATACATTTAGTGTTCGCGTAATAGAGGTGTAGCTCTATGTAAATTACTTATAATGCATCCTGACGAATGAAATACTGTCTACCTAAGAGGAGTATCCTCCTAAGGGAGGTGTCTGCGATAAGAGGTTTTACTGTATACCTATCTATTTTGTTATGTTTATGGTTTAATTGTGTTGTTTTAAAGACTCTCTCCAAGTTCCAGTAGTTAATTGTTTTTAATTTATTAATTTTTGTACAACCAAGTTTTTCTAATAAAAACTTTTTCTAAGGCCCGTTTGCACGATGCAAAATTTTGTACATTTTTTAAAACAAAAATTTGCATACAAAAACTCGGCAATTTTTTACAAGTTATATTATATTAGCTGTTTGCAACAGTAGCTAAATTTTGTACAAATTCTTACACATGAGCCTGCACACTATTATTATTAAGAGTAATATTTTGTGTACTAAGGTTGGCTCAAGGTGTGAATTGGCTTGAGGTTAAGTATGACTCTACTAACCTATAAAACAATTAGGTGTATTTAAACACACAATAATTTACAAAATCATGTGCAACTGGCGTAGAAATCTTCAAGACCCTACGAAGGTGTGAGGTTAGCTGCACATATTAGCTGGTTATGAAGAATGAAGGTTAAGTTCGTCTAGAGCACGCCCACTACTCCACAAATAGCTCTTCTGCACCGATCCAGGCACAGATCTTGCACGAGAAATAGAATAAGTTCTAAAATTTTCTGCACAATATATTGTAGTTTTTTGAAAGGTATTTTTCTGCTTGCAATGATGCAATTTTGCATCCTTGAAAAACTGTACAAAAGAATGTACAAAATTTTGTATCGTGACAAATGGGCCTAAGTACATATTATTTAATCTCAAAAACTGAATTTTACGGAATCTAATCCTATTATTAAAACTGTTAAAGTGGCGTTTACAAAATATGAAACATTTTATAGCCAACAGCAAAAAATATTGTCAAAAAATCAGTCACAGAAGTTGACCCCATATTGATATTAACATTGCATCTCTCGCATGGTCCGCACCTTCATGGACATACAGTATGTTGATTAACGATTAAGACTTCTCTTTTCTAAAACCCAGTATGAATATAATATGGTCCATTTAAGTGGAGTAATTGATACAAAACTGATAATAATTTTTCCAAAAATTGCTGGGACACCTATAGCTATTTCAATCAAAATACACCTTTTTTTTCCTTTAAATGGCAACGTTGCATTTGTTGTGGTTTTTAGTAGAGCTAAAAGTTCTCCTTATAGTAACATCAAGGTTATCATAGGCTACATAAGAAAAAGAAAATGAGAGAATGCACTCTAAATGTTTAAAAGTAACTAACAATTAAATTACATTTTAAAATGAAAGTAATCTGATAAAACATTGAGTTAAATGTTGCCCTTTCAAAGGGCTTTAACATGAGATTGCTATCTAGATTTTCTATGTGACAACCTTACTTCTGCATTAGCAGTTTTGTTTCCAAATGATGAAAACCTGAATCTGCCTAATAGTACTCTATGATATCAGCAAGATGGTGCTCCACTGCATTATGGAACTCCAGTTCAGAGTTATCTAAATGAAGCATTTCCAAATAAATGAATTGGGAGAAGGGGAACCATTGAACTTTCTTGTGGGGTTACTTCAAGAGTTAAGATCTATCAGAGCAGATCTTGCAATTTGGAAGAGTTGAGAAGTCAAGTCTATGACAAAACTGATGTCTAACCCCCAAAAGTAGTACATCAAGTGCAAGAAGAACTTATTCACCACTTAGGGCATTGCTAGGCTGTTCAAGGTTGACAACCTATATGTCTAATTTAACATTATATTAAATAGTTCATTTTTCAATTAAAAAAATCAATTGTTACTTACTATTTGTTTCCTTTCTTTTGTTACTTTGAAGCAGTACCTAAATGTAGGCATTTAGAGTGTATTTTCTCAGTTTTTTTCTTATCTATCCTGTGACAATTTTGATGTTACTATAAAGAAAACTTTTAGCTCTACCAAAAACCGTGGAAAACATGCAATGTTGCCATTTAACTAAACTATAACGTCACTACTTTATTCCTTCTTTACCAATTCTAAATAACCAAAACTATCTTTGGCGTTTATTAGCATAGGATGTTTCTTACAGAACTCTACTCTAATCTACAGATGGTAATCGTGCATGAGACATAAATGAACAAACAACTGAAAACTTACATTTCACTTAAAGTAAGCGTTCGAAATGTTGGCTAGCAATATCAAAGCAAGCAAGGGCCCTTGGCGGATAGTCTGCATAATTCTGTATTCGCTTCACCAGCTGCTGTGGAACGTTCACTGGAATGGCATATTATACTAATGATTTCATATGTCCCCACAAATAAAAGTCACAGGGATTCAGATCAGGTGATCGAGATGGCCATAACACTGGTCCGTTGCGATCTATCCATCTATCCCCAAAGTGCTGATCAAATCATTATCATGCAAGAACCACACACGGTTTCACACCAGAAGAACCTCATCCAAGAGTCACTTAATTAGTTGGCATAAGCTTGACCACCCAACCATGGTAGTAAAATAAAAGGTCTGATCAAACGATTTTCGATAAGAGCAGCATTGATAGAAAACCGCTAATGGTAATCTTCTCAAAGAGCATATGGGTTTTCATTGCTCCAAATGTGCATATTATGGGTATTGGTTACTCCATCCTGTGTAAAGATGGCTTCATCACACGATAGTAAGAACTGTAATAACTGGAGGTTTTCCTCAATTTATTGGAGTAACCAATGACAAAATTCAATTCTGCATGGAGCATTCACAGATTGTAATTCTTTGATGCGTTGAATGTGGTAGTAATGCAGCCCATGCTCACATAAAGTTCTCTAAACTACATAACATGGTTTCCACAGCTGTAAAGCAAGTCTTGTTCTATTAATCTGCAGATTTTCGGTCACCAGGTCTAAAATTTGAGGCTCTACGATGATTGCCATGATCCCTTAAGCTGATTCATGGTCCCTCTGCTGTAAATGGTCTAGCAGTAAGAACATCTCTAGCAGAAAATCGCTCTTGATACAGCTGGCGAGCAGCTTCCATACTTCCATGAGCTTCAACATAAATCATAACAATGTTTGTTAATTCTATGCTTCCAATACGCTCCATGATAACAAACACAAAATTATTCACAATGTACTTAAAATTTACTAAACTAAGTTCAATAACACCCAAGTTTTTGAAACAAACACTAAACAATTAAACAACTGTACCATTTAATCAAAACGAAGTTTTTGAAAAGTGCACTACTTAAACAATAGTAACCAACTCTACAGTTTAAGAAAAAAATGAGTTTAAAAAAATGTTTGAAAAAGTATGCTTACACTAAACACTAAAAAACTGTACAACTTAATAAAAAATGAGTTTTGAAAAAGCACACGACACTAACACAGTGAACAATTAATAATTGCATTTTGAAAAAGTTTAATCAATTATAGAGCACTGTTAACAGTAAACTAAACTGTTATCTTATTCCCACACTGGATTAACTACCTGCCAGTGACTAATGCCTTAAAACTGACACGGCAGTGTGTTGGTTGGAAAAAAAAGGGTAAATGCATTTCTTTGTAACTACTATCGCATCAAGATTGTTCATTGAAAACTGGCCTTACTCAAAAGTACTGAGTTGCTAAATTCACAGTGTTTTATTCTATGACATCATTGTGTACAGAATAGGTACGTTCCAGAAGTTCTCAAATAATTTATCATGAATTTTTCAAAATTTCATTTTTCCCCAACCAAAGAGAATTATTTTTTTTCTTTATTTTTTTTTGGTGGATGCTTAGTGCATAAGAAATGTGAAATTAAAATTTCTACAAGTATTTCAAAGCAACCCTGTGTAGAAAAAATGAATATCCCATCTCCAAAAATTTTTAAATTCATATTTATAGCAGATTACACTTAAAAGTTGCATGCAAAAATTACCCAGGTTAACTTCGAAAACATCTGTTTGAAACCACCCTAAACCTAGGGTTAAACTAAGATCACCTTTTGTAAATGCCTAATTAATACAGTGGGTTTAAATATCTACAGTCATTATTATTATTTCATTAAAAAATGCTGCATAGAATTCTTACCTTTCAACGAATGTCATACACTTGATGTTTGCCTACTCTTTGAGTAATAAATCTTAAGGTGTTGATTGACAGGCTATCATTCTCTAACAGAAACTGAAGAAGCGTTTTGACTTGTTATCCCATAATATAACAGTAATATACAAGGTGTCTCCAAAAGATTGGGACATGGCTTAACTACAGACTCCTGGGATAAAAATAAGAAGATTTAACCTAACTTACCTATATCCAAAATCGTCTCATTAAGTTGGTACGAGGCGTTAAAGTTTTTTGAAAAAAAATTAATTTTGCGTATAAAAATAGTAGGCTTTGATCGATTTTTATAATTTTTGGTATGGCATACTTTGTGACTCATCAAAGTTTTTTGAAAAAAAAATTAATTTTGCGTATAAAAATAGTAGACTGATCGATTTTTATAATTTTTGGTATGGCATGTTTTGTGACTATAAGTCACATTTCGAGGCAGTTTTGGTCATCATCAGTAAGTTGTAAGTGTATTAAACAAGAATGTCGCAGTACAGATTTGTTGATCAGTTTAGTGCCTACGCTGAGAACTTTCAATTTTTTTTCCAAAAAGATTCTTTCTTTAGAAACCTTTTGTGTATCTTTGTAATTTTTGATAACGCTTAAGGTTTGTCCGCAAAAAAATAAAATCTGATCTCATGATCATGCTTTTTTGATAAGAATAATCTAGAAATAATCTAGTTAGTAAATTATATTTTAAATTTAAGTTCCAACTTTTCCTTTTCTTTCTCTAAAGCATTTGAGTAGATTTTTGTCATATTATTACTTAATTCTCTATTTTAGTCTCTCGTTTCAGACACTTACCCCGGCTTATCCCCTTACTGATAGTCCTGAAGTCAATTTCAATACTTAAGTGTTTAATATTAAATGCAGGACTATGACAGTGCATTTTCAACAATTTGTACTCTTGCTTTCCAAATATTTCAGTAATCCGAATTCACCTTCATTTGTGTTACTTTATAATCCAGATTACTAACTGTTCAATAATTGGAATTAGAAAATTAATTCTTATGTCATGTTTTAAACACATTATGGTTTGTTTTGTTTATGATAGACAACAAAAAATTGATGCAAGAAGTTATGAATTTTCCAGTGTGATTTGTTACTTAAACTGATATTATTTTATCTATACAATTTACAAATGGACATTTTTTGCAATTATGCTTAGCATATATTATATATAATGTATTATTTTCTTAGTGTTCTGCTTGTGATGTGAAAATGAAAGCTCAAAAGCGTAATCCCATTAAATACAAAAGCTTGCAATAGTTAAAAATGGAAATTTCTTATAAAATATTGATACAGAGATAATAGTTTTGATTTTCATTTTGTGTTGAAGTATGTACTATTTTACCTTATTAAATATTGAAGAAATTACTGGTTTTTATAAATCTCATCAATTTTTCGATAATTCAAATGATCTCTGTTTTAATTAATTAATTCAGAATATTGAAAATTCACTGTATGTATGCCCACTATATTTTAATATTTGCAAATGAAAAAACAAAGATGCAAGATAAATTTCCACCCACAAAATGATTTTAAAAACAGACTCAATCATATTTTTCTACTCATTTTGAAGATTTAAAGAGATATTTAATTATGTTGTTCAATTCACTGAACCTCATTGCTGGCCTAATTGCAAATTAAAATAAATACTGAATTTATTCATATATTAAATAACTAATATTACATTATATTTGACTACTCAGGAATTATTCATACTTGCTACATTTCAATTAAGACCAGTATGCCAAATGAGCTCGTTTTGCAAAATCTTTAAAATTGGCATGCACAAAGTAATCGGCATAATTAGGTTCTATTAAAGTATCTTCTGGTACTGTATTATAAATTGGTTCGCCATAGTAGGTTCCAACTTTCCAACCTTCTACATTGGCCATCAACTTGGCTTCTTCATCTCTGTTTCTTCGAAGTTGTTTTAAATATTCTCTATCACGTTCAGCTAATAACATTGGATACAGTGCAAAATTTGCTGATCGTCTTTCTAGTTCTTCTTGATGTCGTAATTTATCCGTCAAATAGAAAAGAAAACAGGCACCTGCCGTTATTCCTAAGTAGCCTCCTATCATAGTCCATCCTGGAATAACAATATGATTACATAAGATATTCACTAATGTGTTATGTATAGGTTACAATTTTACTCACCGCTAAAATATGTCTTTGCGGGCACCCTTTTATAATTAATGGGTTTATACCCTCCACTAGGAGGCATATCCTGTAACTTTGCGGAAGCAGATGCCATTTTGCTCTATTTATTTAATGCTATTTCCAAAATGTTATTAAATATTATTTTGACAACTTGTGGTAAGCATCTCACGTCAACTCCGATTCCGAACTGTTCCGAATCGAAACTTCGTTTTCAAAACTCCGAAACCGAACATTTTCAGATTAGAATTTGGAAACTTACTAAACGGAATTTAGTAGTTGTAGTCAAATTTGGAATAGTTTCTAAAGAAATTTATGGAAAAAGTAAAAATGATAATAATAATAATAATAATAATAATTTTTAACTCAGCTAACGTCTTATAAAAAAACTTTTATTCTCCAGTAACAACTGCGCAATTTTGTATGTTTAATAAATAATACAATAAATAATCAGATTTCCGATGCTTTTTAGGTTATGTTTACAACTTTAGAAAATCGTCTTGCTTTTACGACTTTTACCGATCAGTAGTTTTGTGATTGGTAGCACGATAGCGTACTAACATACCGTGTGGATGGATTTGTTTTGTCAATGCACAAATACATACGAGCAAGCGAAAGGAAATAATATTTTACATGAGTGGAAATGAGATGGCACGTACCAGCAAAGTTCTACTGAGCAACTTGTTAGCATATTTTATTTACAACAATCACTGTTCATTTCCAAAAATTACAGTCATTTGATTGGCTGTTTGTAAATAAATGGAAAAAATGTCAAAAGACAAATTGTTAACCTTATAATTTGTGTTTATCCGAACGTTAATTGTAAATAAAATGCATCAATAATTCTTTAATTTTCTGAAATTCTGTACTACCTAAATGTTACCCTTTTAAAAAAGATTATTTTACTCTGTCAGGTAAAAAGGGATCCACTGCATTGTAGTTGCAGTCAAGTTTATGCGTAAATAACCTGTCATGTCATAAATAACTTCTCTTTATCCTAATGACATTACTAGAGTAGCCCAGCTATTTACTGAACTTCTATAGATAAATTAAAATGATCCAGTCTGTATATGTCACAACAGTTTTAGGAATTTTTCTAAACTTTAATTACTAATTATTTTGATGCTGTTGTTCGTTAGTTAACCAGATAACTTAATTTTATTCAAAAGTTTATGAAAATGGTATGAAAATGAGAAATACAGAGGTATGTTCCCACACAGCACAAAATGTTTAATGTATGTCTAATAGATATCCATAATGTCCATATTATATCCAGTCCATGAAGAATGTTGCCTGTATATCTAATGGATATACTTCGTGGATATTGAAATGAAAAATAAATTATGATATGAGGATGGCCATAGATCTATCTTGTTTAATTATCATCTCTAGTTGATAAAAACATAGTTTGAAATAAATATAAACACTGATTCCCGATGACTATTTTCCATATCTAATGTATATCCAATAGATATTCATCAACATCCATAAAGAAATTTTTAGAAACCACTACGAATTAAGAGCTCTGTTTAGACAAGATATGTATAAAATATAATATTACCAAATAATATTTATAAGGTAAATATTTTTTGATATTGCTCTTTAAGTTACCTTAACTTTTCCTTCATCTTATTGGATTTCCGTGAGCTTAAAAACAAATATTGAATTATTGAGGTTTGTTAATGTTTCATGTAAAAATTAAAAAACCGATTTAATGTCATGTCACGTGGGACTTCTCATTTATTTGCCAAGTATAATTTAACATCAAGTGAAATTATTAAACTAACATATAAATCTGATAAAACCTGAGTTGAGCAACATCTTTCCTTTTGAAACTCGCGCCCATACACTGGACATGCAAACCGCGCACACGTGACAGTGTGGTAAGGTAAGTTTTTTTCTTATCATTTATTTTTATAATTTTTGTGATATGTGATCGTGAAATTTTGAGTCGGTTTTTAATTTGTTATGCTTGTACCGACGCCTAGAATAATAAAGAAAAATTGTGTCGTTATTGGTTTTATCGCCGTAAACTTACGTAACCTAACATTTATATTGTATTTTACAGTAAGAAAACAAGTGCTGAGGAGAAAGCCAACGAGGAAGAAGTGAATCATGAATGAATAAACTTTGCACATGGAGTATCAAGCATTACATGCAATACATTATTGTATTCAATAAAACATTTTAGGTTGTATATAATTATTTTTCATGATTATATTAAATTATGATATTTATTGTTTTTTTTATGAGATCTCATTTTACATTATTTTTAACGCCTGAACCTAATAATCTTTTTCCATGCTTACATTCCTATATTACAGACATGTAGTAAGCATATGGATAATTGTATTAGTTGGAGATAGTACTATTAGGTCATCTGTAGTGTAAACAAGATAGAAGATTGGATGTTATGGATGTCCATCATGGATGTCTAATGTATATCCAGCGGTTGTCTCTGAACTGTGTAAGATATCTGATGGATATATCAAAAGCAATCTCTATCAAATAACCATTAGATATCTATGTGGATATCCATATTTATGGACATTTGGCGGACATCTGTAAGTCCAATGCATATGTAATGGATATACATGTATATCTATTGGATGTTATGAATATCCATCATAGATGTCTAATGTATGTCTAATGGTTATGTTTATGCTGTGTGGGTTTATAATCTAGTTGGATGAATGCCCTAACGTGAAATTAACTTTCATGTAACTCACAATATTCTTCTTGCAATAATTTCTATATAACAATGAAGGATTGTTATCAAATAGTTCTAGATTTGAACTTACTCAAAAATGGTTTCTTTCAAAGTTCATCCCAATCAAGAGTACAGGAAGTAATGCAGAATTAGAACTTGGATGAGTACGTTACTTCAAAATTCAATGTTATGTCCGAATGCGACCATTAAGAAAAATCTGGTACAAAACAATTCAAAACTACACGAAGACAAAAATATTCAAAATAAGAATTCCTAGATGTTGTTTGAAACCGCAAGTATAAATAATACAATAATCTTAAAAAAGAGCAATAAATAAATAAACAAAGCAACCATTAAATACCCAACGGGATGACTGTTCAAGATCTTTTTGCAGTTATTTAATAGAATGAACAACGACGAAGTCCAAAATCGGAAAATTGCATAGACAGGTTTGTATAAAAATATATTAACAACAATGTTGTAACCGTTCATAGTTCTATACAGCAGCTTTGACTAAATTAACTGCCATCAAAGAACATGGACATTTATTTGTATATACATACCATAATATGTATTAAAGGTTAATATACATATGTAGCTAAGGAAACGACGACGCCGAATGAAGCCGTATTTGTGAGACTACAGCTCGACCAACCTCAGAAAAGCCCTGAGTGGGCGTGTACGGGGGAGCTACTTGTTGACCAAGTACACTCGCATCCAAAAATCTTTCGGCGGGAAATTTAAATAAAACTAAACACCGCCAATAACATGTATTAGATTTAAGACAACTTTTTGTCAGTTAATGGACTCAAGTAAAACTACGCTTCTGACTGGTAGACGTTGTTTGTTATTGAAATTAGTTTGCATATTTTCCGGGACATTTCTGAGGTTCGTCGTGCTGTATTTCCGCTATTTCTTTCCTCCGGATTCCTATTAATGTGCATGCGCAAAGAATTTTAGTGCTTAGAATCTGGGTATTTTTTGTTTCACACGTCTCTTATAAGATAAAAAGGAAAAGAGATATACATCGTTCACGATGTTTATGGGTCGTAATAGGCCATGCTTTCATTTTGTTAGGTTGGAAGTGTTTTCTTTTTTTCTTAAACTGTCGTACCTGCGGCTGCATTTGGCGCTGTTGCACGATCAAACATTTTGCATACCGATTAGTTTTGTTTTGTTAAAAAGAAATCAAGCTGTCTTTATATTTACAGAGTTACAAAAAAAAAGACAACAGCATGAGGTTAAGCTGTCATAAAATCATAACCTTAAAGCACATTAAGCGTCAATAAGATTTTACAAGCCGAAACAGCCCGGTTTACAATACCCAAACTGTCATTCTTCCACAGCTATATACCAGTATTCGACCCAGAAACATCGTGAACGCTGTATACATAACAATAATCCCTGGTCATGATTAACACAAATGTTTATAGAAATTCTACCCAAAATAGTCTATAAGTAAGAATTACATAAATTTTTTTATATGAAAATTATCCTTGTTTTCCTTTCAAGATTATAAAGCTGCAAGGCTTCGCCACCACAGGCGCCTTCAAATTGCTGCGAATGGAACACGAAAATAAACTTAACGTTCTAACCTCAAATCTAAAAACATCAGCATAACCACAACGAACTCCGTTTTGTTACTGAATTCGAGTAACAGTTTTAAAAAATTTTTAAATTTTTGCGGCCATTTTGACCATGCTCCCGAGGTGATATGAAAAAACGAATACACCACGTCATCTTTAGTTGAAAAAATACCGACAGACAGACAGACTTCGCAAATTCAGTAACGACTCCTATCGGAGTTCGTTTACAAGTCGTCAAACTGAACCTATATATGCTTGTGTTGGAGGGAAAGGGGTAGGGAATAATCTCCGAGCTTTTGGCGTGACTATACCAATCTGAAAGAAACAACAAACATACTTCACAGCAGCTAAATATGGTTAAAAGGAAAGCGACTGTTATAAGATAACCACAAAACAAACCAAACACGAGCTCAAATCACGAATGAACGGAATGAACGCAATATTTGCATCTGTGGAGTGAACTAACACTTGGGTGAAAATAGACTTTTTAGATTTTAATTAAACTTTACAGTTTTTGTGCAAATAAGATAAAATATGTTGCTAAAAAGTATCTTTCCTGCAAAACAAGGATTAACAAGAAAAGAAGTGGCGATCTAGAATCTGAAAGTACCGTTCTAAAGATATTTTCTTAGTTACCAGCCATGGCAACGATGTCATTTCTAACCTAAATATAAAATTAACCTAAAACTAACTGTCAAGATTGTGTACAGGGTGTAAATCCTAACGCAAAAAGATCTTTAACAATATAATGTAAGTGTTGATCATTCTTTACTATGGTACTTGTAGAAATAAGTGTACGTGTAAAACATTTTTTAAAATTGAAATTGGTGTTTATTATAACAACTTAAAAGTTTTTCTGAAAACTTCTGTGATATTGTCATTTGCTCGTGGACACAAGCAATTCAACCGCTAATTAATTCGCATTGAGCGTACCCACTATTTTGTGCCAAGTCACATACAGAATCAGTTCTGTAAACTGTGGCCAAGTTCTCAGCAAGCCGAATCTGTTGGAGTGCTGAATTAGCGTAGTTCTCTTTTAATTTAAAAATAGCTGACAGCCTATTCCAGCAAAAAATTGCAACGCGTTTTAAATATCATTTTTCTTGATATTGGTTTATTAAATGCCATTTTTCTAATGGAAGAGTGTGGACACACATGTCAAACAAGAGAGACAAAGATATACGTTAGCTCTCTGCTTGCACTGTGGATGTAAAGGAAAGAAGAAAAATTTTAATAGTAAATTCTTATTCTATCCTAACGTATATTTTGGTCTTTCTTCTTTGACAAGTGTATCCACACTCTACCCACTAAAAAATGACATTTAATAAAACAATATCAAGGCACACTAACTATTAGCTGCCATTTGTAATCGAAGAAATTAGGGTTAGATTACTATAACAATTTAGGTTGGAAATCAATAAACCATTAAAAAACGGTTGTTTTAAATGTAATTTTGAACACGTTTTGAAGGTGCGTATTTTTCGGTATTAGCCGGTGTTTCTGATCGAACTTGTTGGGGGAAAGTAGTATAGGATGACCTAGCTTTCACAGCACACCATTATTATTTACGAATCTATTGGAATTTTGCTAAATAGTTTCTGTATAGTAAAATTTTATAAATGAGCAGACAAATTTCTTTTCAGAGCTGAAAGTATTTAAACTGTAAAGATTATGTCGTTCTGTAAGTCACAGCAATTGCTGTAAAGCAAAATTAGAGATAAATTGTTCAGTTCATTGAACATTGAACACGCCTATTAATTGGTATTCATGAATTCTAGTCCAAACTTCAGAATCTGTAAAATAATTCACACGAAATATTTTCCGTCGTTGTGTTATTTCCAGAATAAGTTCGTGTTATCTTGTTGCTGCAGCAACTAATAGATGTGACAATAGATGTCAGGGATTTTGCTTTTAAAATTCTTTTAGTGACAGGAATCTTTTCTTTTCGATATCTCCGGCATGCGCATAACAGTATGTGGCAGTATGCGACGAATTAATACGTCTGATAAGAGGTTGTAATGGTGTCGAAATACGACATTAAAATTGATAATGGCATGAAAATGACTTATAGAACCAAATGGTATCTGGAATTTGTATGTTCAAAGGAAGATTTGTTAAATTCTTGACCGGGATAAATCTTAAAATGAGATGAGATGAAGAAAAGTTGTAACCCAAATGATATCCACCAGGAAGGGCAGGAGCAATCAAAAAAATTATATCGGTATGTAAATCGTTATCAATAAGTTGAAAGGCTAGCGACGCATGCTGTCATATAAATAGATAAAAGTTGAAATTATTTTATGGATGTTGATTACACAAGCAAGCATAATAACTTGAAATAAAAATTAAATTAGTGTTAATGGAAAATTTGGTAATTGATAGTCAGGTGGTGTGCTCAAACTAGTTATCCTTTTGTATTCAAATTGTGGATGTAATATGCAATCAGTACTTAGTTAACATTTTATCACTAGTGTAATATCAATAGTAAATTGCAAATACATTTTATTATATAGGCTGCTTACAGTTTATGTAGTAACTTTACAAAATTTTATAAAGAGTGGTTTTAGACTAAATTGCCTTACATCATCTCTTGCAAATTATAAAACAATAGGGTAAGCTATTGTTTATTTTTGTTAAGTTGACAGCAAAACAAAAGAAATTACATACAAAACTGAAAATTTTGTTTTTGTAGGCCATTGATTCCTCATGTTGCCAGTTTTGATTTTAAAGTGGAAATAAACTTCTACAATTCTTGTTTTTCTTTGTGCCTTTGATTTTCTAATAAAATTAGATTTTCTAAAATCATTTGTAAACTAAAAGCTTTAGTTGCTTGCATATTTGGATTTTTTTTAAATATGTGGATTTGACGTAGAATATGTCTTTAGTTTTGTTCTGATATGGAGATCCATATGAAATGTTTGACATCCCACAAAAGTGAATATCAAACTTTTGTTAATAACTCAAAAACTAAGAAAGATAGCAAAAAGGTTACAACTGATTTGGATTTTTTCATAACTTCACGAGTCAAGAAGAATACACTGAGATCTTCATCAATAAGTTAAAAAACATCGCTATGTACCTACATTATGTAGTCTTGAAAGCTCATTGCACTAGTCTTTTACACTTTGTAGGTAATGGTAACTTGGTAACAGAGAGTTCAAGTCCCCCAAATATGAAAATTACTACTTAGGAACTCTCAAGGGTACTGCTCTAAAGATGCTTATGTTTTTCACAAGTTAAAAAAAAATATAAAATCATGTCTTTTTCTGTTTACTGTAGAAATAATATCATAGTTCAATATTGCAAAAGATTGTGAAATATTCTTTAATTGCTTTATTATAACTAATTGATCTATTTACATGTCTATTTTATTTCACAATTACTGTACAAAATATCTAAATATTATTTTGCTTTTAGATCAATCAGTGAAAGTGCTAGACGTTTGGATGATGCCCATAGTTGTGCTCAAAGTGTGGGTGATTTATTTACACCCACTTTACAAATCCAGCGCAGTAAATTTCAGGAGTATTGTGAAAGATTAATATTTTCTGAGCCTACCCTTTTCGGTCGTAAAGCAGAAGAATTATTGTGGCGTAAAGCATATTATGATGTCATTTGCGCCGCAAAAAAATTGAAGAAAAAGGAGTATACTCCTGAAGATCTCTGTAACATTCAGACCCATATTAATGCAGGAGTTGGACATTATCATCATTTTGTATCAAGACTCCAATATCAATATGGTCTTGATTTAAAGAATTCTGTAGATTTTGCTATTTTTAAAAGTACTGTTAAAAAATCTAATGCATCAGTACAGAAGCCAGAACATTTAGATTGGTCAAAACAGTCAGTACACCGTTGTTTAATATATTTGGGTGATCTAAATAGGTATAAGTTAGAGATTTATCCAAATTGGGATCCTGGTTTATCCATTCGATATTATTTAAGAGCTGTTAATTTCAAACCCGAATATGGTATTCCTCATAATCAGATGGGAACACTAGCATCAAGTCAAAATCATACGCTTGATGCAGTCTATCATTACATGTGTTGTTTATTTTGCAAACATGCTTTTGAAGGAACTGAGAATAATTTGCTGCGTTTGTTTGAAAAGAATTCTCGTACAGTAGATGATTTTACTGTTGAAAATCATAATACAGAAAGTATTATTCAATTAGAACCAGCAGATCACATAAAACGATTAATATCAAGGTTTTTATTTTTAGTAGAAGCATGGTTTTTTAACAGAAAAATTTCAGATATTTATATTGTGTGCCATCAAACTAGTATGGATTTACAAGAATGCTTATCCTACTCTAAACCATTAAGTGAAACTGAAGACCTTCCAGTTGATGCAGAATCTGTGGACACTGATTCTATATCATCACCAGCTTACTTGACTGATGATATGGTCTTTAAAATAATTGTTATATGTCTTTTATGCATAACAAAATTACAGAAATCTCAATCGAGTCAAATCTCTACTGTTGTTGCTTTTACACTGGCTGTTTATTCACAACTATTACAAATTGTCACTGACCATATTTATGATAGTTTATTAAACATTACAATACCAAATGCTGATTCTGAGACACCATGCACCAATGGTTCTGCAAAGCATGATGGAAAAAAAGCTAAAAAGCTAAAAAAGCAGAAATTAAAGATAAGAAGAAGAAGAAAACCAAAGGATTCTAGTGAAGAGGATTCAGATCTTAGTGATGCAGAAGTCCTAGAGGACCTTGAATCTAATTCTGATGTATCACTCTGTTCTGATGATGAATTAGACTTGAGCTCCTCTGATAATGAATCTGGAGATGAAAGTACACCAAAAGAAAATGAGTTACCAAAAGATGCAGACAGTACTAAGGAAGTAAGCCCTAAAGTTGATTTAGAGAAAGATGTAGGTAACGTGCTGAACAATATTAAAGCATTTGCAGAATTGGCAGATAAAGCTAAAAAAGTTGATTCCAATACTATGTTGGAAATTATTGCAGAAGAAAAATTATTATCTAGTATTAAAATCTTGAGTGATTGGTTAATTTCTGATATTGACATAGTTAAATCATGTGGAAAGAGTACAAGGAGCTTATTGAAACAAATAGTTCACCTCCTCAATTTTTTAAACATTGATTTAGGAAATTCTAAAATAGCGAATTTGAAGCATGATTTGGATTATTTTAAACAGAATGAGGAAAAGATCGCCTTACCTGAAGATATTGCTTTAAAAGGTATTGAAATTGTTTCAAGTGTGCGTGAAAAAATCAATTGGGACAATAATAAGATATTGTCTTTAAAAGAAGATACTATTGTAAGGATCTTGAAACTTATCACTTTTGGGCATTCTCTTGCTAAAATTGAAGAAACTGGTATTACTTTTGACGAGAAAAAACAATTGTTTAATATAAATACAACAGAGATTGAGGAAGTAAATGGTGTAGATGGTTTAATAAGTGAATCGGTAAGTAAATTTCTTCATTTTTATTTATGTATACAGTGTGTCCAAGATAAGGATGCACAGCATGGGGATCTTGGAAACGGTAAGAGATACAGGATCGGTTAAATGTGATGAAAGTTGGCTATTTATAGGACCTTTTTGTTGGCGTTTGCAAAATCTGGGTATCTTGGATAGTTTCAGAGATATTTAAAAAAAAGTAGATTTCTCAATTTTCATTATTATTTTTTCTTTTATTTATTTGAAGAGATATTCGAAAACTAAAACTACTTTTCCATTACCACTTTTTGTTCTCTATTAAAATACGCTAACAAAATTTCTGTACAACGTTTTGGTTTCGAGTAATCATCATCAACCTCATTTTTTTAAATAGGCAGAAAAACAATTGAAAATTGTTTTGAATAGCTCTTGTTGTCACGATTCTAATGATGTAAACATGATAGGGTTATTTTGACTTCTTATGCTATAAATTAATGCATTCTGCAGTACCCTGGCCTGCACGATCACCCGATCTAACACCGTTAGATTTCTTTCTTCTGGGGTTATGTCAAAAATCATGTGCTCAACCAAAATTTTGAAGATGAACAGCAATTATTACAGTTGATCACAGCAGTGTTCAACACAAAAAAATCAAAACCGAAATAACTCTTATCATGTTTACATCATTAGAATTGTGACAAGAGCTATCAAAAACAATTCTCAATTGTTTTTCTGCGTATTTAAAAAAATGAGGTTGATGATGGTTACTCGAAACCGAAACGTTGTACAGGAATTTTGTTAGCGTATTTTAATAGAGTACAAAAAGTGGCAATGGAAAAGTGGTTTTAGTTTTGCGATATCTCTTTAAATAGAGGAAAGAAAAAAATAATAACGAAAATCGAGAAATCTACTTGTTTTTAAATGTCTCTGAAACTATTCAAGATATCTAGATTTTGCAAACGCCGACAAAAAGGTCCTATGAATAGCCAACTTTAATCCAATTTAACTGTTTCCAAGATCCTCATGCTGTGCATCTTTATCTTGGACACACTGTATATTGTATACGAGCTGGACATGAGAGAAGTGAACTAACTGCTACCATTGCCACTGAATCGAGTACAATGAAATGATTAGAACTGATGTATAGGATTCATTAGAATGATTAAATTATAAAAAACTTCAAGTACACTCAGAATGTAGATTACATAGTATTTGAGGGGAAGTGACTGCGACACTGTTAATTTAGGTCATAAGTATTAACTATGTGATAGAATTAGATAAACTTTAAATTTTCCTCAGTAATCAGTAAGTGAAGTGGTTAAGAGATTCGAGGTTATGTAGTGATGGTAGTAATGCTTGACACCACACATATACATAAGTCATGCTAAAAATCTCTAGATAATATTGAAACTACGTGTGAAAATAAAAAAAATTATTAAATTTTTTCAAAGTATTCCCTTTTCCATTGAAAGCATTTTTGCATGTTGTCAAGCCATTTCTGAAAAACGGCAGACCTCCTCTTTTGAAATTGCCCCAATTTCTTCATTGAATGCTGCAATTGCATTTTGATTTATTGTTCTTGCTGCTGGGGTATTGCTGTGATGTTATTTAATTCACACAGGCTGGTATTTGGACGCCTTTCTGTTAGAAGTGCAAACACTTGAGGTATACATTTTGTCACATACCACTCGGCAACTACTGTTTTTGATTTTTAAGTGCAACAGTCTTAGGGAAAAAAGATGCATTTTTCATTTTATTTTCTTCCCAGCACTTCACTTTTCAGCACCTTCAGACTTTTATAGGCAGAGGCTCACTTTCATAACATTATACATTCAATTGTTTATTTTTGGGCAGGGTTGGAAAAAAAACCAGGATGGTTTGGTTTATTTTAAAAAAACCAATTTGGTTTTTTAAAAAACGTTGGAAAATATGTATATATCTTTATTTTTATAAAGTACAGTAGGAAAACTTTGTTGGAGACATTTTATAAACAAGCAGATTGTCGGTGTATCAATCTTTATTAGGTTTCACTAAGTGTGCTACTTTATCAAAGCTTCATTTTTATTTTTTACATAAAAATAAGGAAAACATTATTTAGACCATAAAATGGGTATTGTGCAATATGTATCTAATCAATAAGTGCTTTGAATTAGAGTGGACCGACCTTTATTGATTAACAAATAAGGAAAACTGAAATAAAAGGCAACATATGAACATTTTTTTCTCATAACCGTTTTCAAAATTTGGTCAAATAAGTCCATTTTTTGGATATTTTTTCTAAAAATGTCAAATTTGACATGTAATGGAGACCACATGGTTACTTTTAATCAGGTCATTTTTGGTTCTGGAGCAAGCAAAACCTGATGCTGGAAACAAATTTTCCATAAGTCATTCAATAAAACTTTTTCCCATATGGTGCAGTTTTTGGTGGACACTGTATATTTTTTATTTTTCAATTTCATATTTGCCTAATACTTTGTTGATATGGATTTGTAGAACATTTTTTCGTTAATAATAATCATTCTAATAAATTTAAGTTCTTATTGTTCTCAACATTGTTAATTTATTGGTTTTTCTCTGGTTTAACTAACAATTGAAATTTAGCAGCTTAAACCAAAAAAAACCTGGTTGGTTTGGTTTTTTTAAAAAAACCGAGAAATTTTCCAACCCTGGTTTTGGGATCATAATATTAAAAACATCTTTACTTGTCCTGTTCTTAAATTTATTAAGCATAAATTTAGCCAATCAACCCTAATCTGCTTCTGAGCATTAGTCAACAAATGAGTCACCCAACGGGAACAATGCTTGCTCTATTTTGACAAGTAATTTGTCTACCTTCTTTGATGATCTTCTCCACTGCAGAGATGTTTTCTGGAACTGACCGCTGTGTATTCACCAAACTGATATGACACTATTCTTGTATTAGACCTTTTTTATAATCATAAAATATCATGGTGCTGAAATCACATCTGTTGAGGTTCATTATGTGAAGACTTTTTACATAATTCACTACTCAATGCGTACTAATCTGATAAATTCAAATACAAATACAATAAATATCACTCTTTATGATGACAACTTATACTTTTTGTAGCTTCCATATAGAATGTGTATCTAAAAAATGACAGCATGACCCATGTGTGGTGATAACTCACTTAACCTCAAACACTTACTAAAAACTGATAGCTTGCATTTTTATAAAAAGTTTGTTACTTGACATATTAGCAAGGATCTATAACACGGTTAGTTGTGACAAAATATTGCAAATATGTAGAAATTTACAGGGTGTTCACTTAAAGTAATAAAAGTTAATGTCATTTTTGATAAAATCTGAAGTGCTGGCGAGTCCAGACATTTCTCAAAATATGACGAAACATACAATATGTATGTGAAATTTTATTTAGTTGGTTAATAAATAAGAAAGAAAAATGGGGGTGAACCTTCATACCAGGTATTATACAGGGCGTCCCAATGGTCTGAGTTAGGAGTACACCATCGTTATTTATGGGAATATCTAAAACTTATTAGGAAAAGTTGTACAGGATGATTGTACTCTTTAAAATCAATTTTGACTACACAGGGTGTTCCATAAAAGCATGATACATAAAACTTAGGTTTTTTTAAATTGAACACTGGCATATTTTGTTATTTTCTTATTTGTTATCCAATGCTGAATACAATTAAATGCTTTATGCAGGCTTAAACTAAACAGTTTCAGTGTTATTCAATTTTTTTCTTGTAAAACTTTGTCAAATATAACAAACCATTCTGGTATAATTGATAGATTTAAAAACCTTGCAATGATAAACTTCAATTTTTAGTCTCGAAGAATTATTAAAATTTTAATTACATCATTGTCTCTTTTATACAGTGATTCAGTTTCTATTCTTTTCTTTAAATCGCAAATTCTCTAATTACCATCGCAACTGATTTTGACCTTTTCCTTCATGTTCTTTTTCCTTAAATTTTTAAAGAAGCTTCATTAGTTAGTAGAAGGAGAGTAGAAATCAGACCTTTGGGTTTAGAAATGCTTACTGAGATTTTAACTATAAAATCTCAACATGGTTTTTGTAACTTTGAGAAGATAAAATTGAATCATTTTCTTACCAAGATTTCAATTATTTGCCTTGCGTATATTGGGTGACTGAGAAAGCAGAATATAATTTACCTTATTTTCTATATCAACCATATGCCTTTTATTTTTGATATCAAAGACATTCTATATACAACA